>JANHFX010002212.1:6775-44620 GCA_027560015.1 Chloroceryle amazona
ATGAGCCAGCAGTGTGCCCAGGTGGCCAAGAAGGCCAATGGCATCCTGGCCTGTATCAGAAACGGTGTGACCAGCAGTAACAGGGAGGTGGTGGTGCTCCTGTACTCGGCACTTGTGAGGCTACACCTTGAATACAGTGTCCAGTTTTGGGCACCACAGTACATGGAGACATTGCGGTGCTGAAGTGGGTCCAGAGAAGGGCAATGAAGCTGGTTAGGGGTCTGGAAAGCATGCCTTATGAGAAGAGGCTGAGGGAACTGGGGTCGTTTAGTCTAGAGAAGAGGAGACTGAGAGGAGACCTTATTGCTCTCTACAACTACCTAAAAGGAGGTTCTAGCGAGGCTGGTGTTGGTCTCTTCTCCCAAATTACTAGTGATAAAATGAGAGGAGATGGCCTCAAGTTGCATCAGGGGAGGTTTAGATTAGATATGAGGAAGAAATTCTTCACCGAGAGAGTCGTTAGGCACTGGAACAGGCTGCCCAGGGAGGTAGTGGAGTCACCATCCCTGGAGTTCTTTTAAAAATGAGTAGACGTAGCACTTGAGGCTATGGTCTAATGGATAGATTGATGTTAGGATGAAGGTTGAACTAGATGGACCCTTATGATTCTATGATTCTATATTTAAAGGGAAATAAACACAGTTAAATTGGTGGAATGTTATGCTTTAATTTGCTTGTTTGCAAAACTGCATTACTGGTTAATTCACACTAGATTTCCCATCCACCATGATGAATGAACAACGCTGTACTGTACAATTATGACAAACTCTGTTAAGGTTTATATTCAGCTGTTGTTACTTGTATGGCCCCAGTGGTTTGAATTCCATTTGTGCCGTGAGGAAACTGCAAAACAAGCCGTACATTTTTATGCTGATGAAAATGCTGAAAATAGATGGTAATAGCTTTTTAAAAGGGGAAAAGCAGGGAAAAAAAAAAAAAAAGAAAGCAGAATATGCCATCTTTTCAACATAATTCACAGGAAACTATTGTAATAAAACAGATTTATCCTTACAATGTAACAATTAAAGTTATTCCATATTTCATATATGGAAAAGGAGGGTGCTTCTTTTTACTGAGTAACTTTATACTTACTATATAACTTTATATTTATACTATATAATTTGCTTATTCAGATCTAACTGAAGTGTTTCTATCCACTCATGGTTTCTGACCTCACCCCAGGTGGGTGCTGGCTGTAACAGCCAGTGTATGAAGCAACGAGGTTCATCATGCAGACTTCTGGTCTGGCTCTGCTGAACTACGTGAGACCCAGATGGGTCTTGCTGTGTTTCTGTGCCTGATCACCAGGTGCCTAGATACTGTAGGTCTGGTCACACAGTTGTCTCCTTGGGATGCGAGCCGTTGTCTAGTAGGGGTTCATAGTAATGCTTAGCAAAAGAGCCACAGGGTTTGTTGGAGCTCAGTATGGTGCTTTAGGACTGAAAATAAAATGTGACACATTTTAACTCTGAACAGAGCAAGAGCACCCTATTCTTCTGTATGTACTTAGGGCTAGCTTAGCTGGGCCATCCATACATTGCTCTGCTCTTTGTGTATGAACTCCTGAACTTATTTTTCCCCAAATCAGGCTGCCTTGCAGCTCCTGTAGGGTTCATATGTGTGGATCCATTTCAGTGGAATGTTTTAGATTGCTTTTTAGTATCTGCTGTATAAACTTTATCCATGACACCTTTTGATTTCAACGTTTTTTGTATCTGTGCTTTTGGCAAAGTTTAAGGATAAAAATGAAGTCATTTGGGCTCTAAAGTTAAAAGCCATGGAAGCAGGATCTGAATACTTTCAAGTTCCAGGTGTAAAAGGCAGTTGCTATTCATAATTGTCACTATGTCTTTTATCTCAGTTAACTTATGGTTTGGCTTGGGTTAGTCTGACCTTGTAAAATGTTCTACTTAGGGCTGTTGTATTAAGCCAGGGTCAATTATTAATATTTAAATCCTACAATATACAGTTTTCTCCAATTAATTCCTTTTTTTCACAAGATTTTTTCCTGGAGAGGACACAGCAGGCTAACTGATTAAAAGTCAATATACTTCTTATAGTGGAAAAAGAAAATATTCTGCTGACTGAGGTGGGGGGAAACCCTTTGGTTTATATAAATATCAGTAGAGCTGTATTCATAGCACCAGTGAAGATCCATTTTAGAACTGAATTAACTTATTAAAGCTTAAAAGGAAAAATTATTTTTAGTTTGCCTTTTTAAAAAGATTGACTATGAGAAATGAAACTTTTTTACCCTTGATTTGGGGGGTCTTTCTTTCATTGCTTCTTGAACCTCATACCTAATTCTACATAGCTGAGACATACGTGGGCTACCTGGATAGAGCAGTAAGGAAAGAGTAGTTCAGAGCTTCTCCAGCATTCTTGTTACTTAGTTATGGAGTGGGGATTATATGTGCATGCTTCATTGTGATCTGATGGTGATTCTCCTGTGGTTGGCCCTTCTGAGCATCTCTACAGGTCATGTGTCAGCATCATCACTGGCACTGTGGAAGAAACAGGACCAAGCAAGGGGCAGTGGCTGCTTGCAATGATACCACTGGTGGAAGAAATGTATGTCAAACCATCCCCTACGTGATGCAGTAGAAGGTATGCAGTCTGCAAGTCACTATTGAGGAGCAGTGAACCAGAGGAAGTATTTCATTTTAGTTTTAAAAAAAACTAAAAAATCCCCAACCAAATGAAACAAACAAACAAACAAACAAACAAAAAACAACAAACCAAACCAAAAACAAAAAACCCCAAACCAAACAAAAAATAAAGTCAACAGAAAATTGAGATCCAGACTATTCGTGAGCATCAAGAATTTATGATGTAGCTTGGGGGAGGGAGAGGAAGGGAAAGAAGGTGTTGGGTTTTGTTTATTTATTTTTTTAAGATAATAAGTATTTAATTGTGGTTTTCTGACCAAGTTCTGTCCGAGAGAGTTAGACCCAGTGATCCTAAACCACCTTGTAATTTCAGATGAATGTGGTAATCATTTGCTGTCATAGACTGCTACTGGACGCTGTTAAGCAGATGCTCCATTTCATCCCATAGGTGAATGCACTTCAGTGATGCATAAATTGATTTTTAAAATATGGAAAGAAAGAAAGACAATGCGCACACATGATTAGCTCTGAAAGTCACAAAGCTGTTGTTCACTGCGTGGCTGAAGGAATGAGCTAAAAGAATGTCTTAGATCTGGTCTGAGTCCCAGCTCACGTACAATCCAGTGCTTTGTTGCGGTCTGCCATTTCTGCAGCGCCTGAAGCCTCTTGGCAGTGAAAGCAAATTTGGGAGTGTGGGCTGTGAGTCTGCTGTTGAATCTGTGCTGTAGGACAAACTGAGATTTGTGGTGTTTGTTAAGGAAGGGCAAACTCATGGGAGATGCGAGTCCTAAAGGAACAAAAAGCAGAATCTAGTAGATAGCTGCCAAAAAGGAAAGGTGAGGACACAGCATATCCTAAGCTTAAATGTGTTTCAGTTTAAGAAGGATAAACCGTGACATCTGTCCATGCTAGTGCTGATTTGTGCAGAGGAATTCAGTTAAAAACAGTTAATAATCCTGCTAGATTTAATTGTTATAAATACTTTTGAAAACTTAACTAGGATTTAACTTCTGTTCACAAAGAATGGCATAATCCTGTGCAAAAAAAGAACTCTGATACTTTAAATACTTATACCATGAATATCATCTTAAAGCTATACTTTGCTCAGAGTGTTTACAAATGATTAAAAGACTTGCTCTCTTCATTCCTCAGTATCCACGTATATGAAAGAGTTTGATAAAACTGGTCAGCCTATTAGAGCACAGTCATTCATAGTCTTTGTTACTGTCTTTGACAGCAATTGCTGGAACAAAATACATAAAATGCAAATAATAATAATAATGGTAGTTAAATGAATACCTCTTTATTTATATTTTTATTATTCTGTTGAAGAATACAAAGAACATTCAGCAGATATTTAATTTCTTGCTTTATCTCATTAAACAGGCAGTCCCCAAACAAATGACTTTCAGATTAGTTTTACCAAAGCTATTTATCTAATTATGGCTTTCACTGCACTTGAATGAATGGCTGCAGATCAATAGGTCTCTTAGGTTGCCAGGACGTGCATTAAAACTGGTGAGTCTCCAAGCTGAATAGCAGGAGTGATCTCTCTTCTTTTTTTTTTCAGCTGAGATGGCTGTCCTCAGTTCATACAGTGTATGTATAAACTGAGAATGTATCTGAAGCCCTGCTCAAAATGTCCCATTTTTGAGTTGATTGTTTGCAATTCAATGTCACAATTCATATTCACATTATATTGATAGAACTTTTATTTTAAAAAAACAAACCAATTATTTGAGGAAGCTAGTGTGCATAACAAGCATCCTGTAGGGGGTCAAGATGATGGTTCAGCTAGTCCTGTATCTGTAAGTTTTAAGGTTACTCTAACAGGTAATAGTTTTATCCACAAATAAAAAGTTTCTTGTGATTTCAAGTGCATGGACAAATGTTGTACAGTTTGCCTTCCACACTAGGCTATTTTCTGATTTCAAATAACCAGAGATACCTTACACTTTGATGACTGGCAGTTGTTGCCATTAAACATTCTAGTTACAGCTTTTCCTGTTATGCATATACAAATCCAACCTTTTAATGAATCTGGCTAGTATTTTGGCTTCAGACTCATCTTGGAACTCTTATTTACAGAGCTCATGTGTGGAGTTTGGTGATAATGACTTCATAGTGGAAGGAAAAGTATGTTTTGTTTTATTCTCTTCTTAATGAAAGCATTTATTTTTGATTAGTTTTGAATATCCCACCTTTAATTCCAGTGACCCTGCTGTTGTTCTTATGAGGCAGGAAACTTCCATCTTCTGTATAGTTAGTTTTTTATGTATTCTTTTTTACAGATTTTTTTAAAGCAAGCAATCCCAGTCTCTCCAGATGACTCTTCCCTTGCTGTAATCATTTTCGTGACCTTGCTTTGAACTCTATCTGGTTCTGCAATGTCCCTTTGAACTTGTGATGGCTTGTGCTGAATGTAATATTCTAGATGATACTGCAGCACCAATTTATATAGATCAGGTAATTTCCCCCTCTCTCTATCATGTAAACTTTTAATCCTAACAGTTTGCTGTCTTCTTAGAGTTCCTAGTGGCACAGATCAGTTCTTCACTGAAATGTCTTCACAGCTATCCAGGTTGCTCTCTTCAAGTTGATAAAGTTAATTTAAATCCATATAAAGCTTTATTTTCTCCTTCCATGGGCATTACTTTGCATTTGATGTGAATAAATACAATTTTAAATGGCATTATCCACTCGCCTATCTTGACCAGGTCCATCTGAACTTGTTTATAAACTACTGATTGTGACTGACCAAAATCCTATAAGCAAAATGTGCTTAGCTTGATGTTGACAGACAAATATATTTTCTTCAATAGCATTTGGCCTAGGATGTAACATTGGGACATCTTTGTATTTTCCTTTTTTTTTTTTAATGCAAACAGATTGTTTAATCCTGTTCTTGTCTTTCATTACTTTTCTATTGCTTGATGAACAACAACATTTTGTATCTCCAGGAAAACTGCTTTAGCTTATTTTGAGGAGTTTTGTGTATTTTCTGTATACTATAAATGTTGGAATTGGAGGTGCAACTGTAGAATATGGAAGAATGTCACATTACAGACAGTTCTCTAATCTTGTTAAAGCTTTTCATTACCAAAAAAGAAAAAAAAAAAAGTGACGGAAGATGTCCCTATAGTGGACTTTGGAATTTAAGCACAAAGTGTAGCTAACAGAGTAGCACTGCTATTAAATCAAAGTTGTGGATTTATTAAAAACAATGCAAGCTTATGCTTTTTGAGAATCCATTTATTGTGTCTGTAGAAAAGGACCTACTTTAGTTGCTTATTAATAGCAAAACATGTTACAGTAAAATTTATGGCAGGATGATGGGAGCAGATATGGAAACATTATGTTCTTACATTCTGTAAATAAATATAAATCCAAAGAAGCTATCCAGAGAAAATAATTTCTTTATAAACCTGAGTTTAGAACTGTGCCATCACTGAAGAGCTAATGGTAAATTTTGTGAGACTTCCAAAACTAGAAACCTGATTTTAATTTTTTTTGAGTTCAGCACAAAAACAGACAGAATCTTCATCCCTTGCTTTAGCAGTTCTTGCTGTTATCTGACTTACAGAAACAAAGCTAAATACTAAGAATCTGTGAGTCATCTTCTTTCCAGCCTGAGCCAACTCCAGTTTCAGTATGTGTATGTTTGTTTCTTTATATTATGACTTTTTCCCTCCTAAGTTAGTCATTGTTATCTCTTGGCACAAGTGGAAAAGTAAAAAAATGTCAACAAGCATGAGGCATGCTGAAAACAGGCAAACAAACCTCCTGTGTAATCTTCCAAACCCCAGAGCGTTCCTGTTTCCATTACTTTGTTGTTCATGAACCCATCTGATCTTTTGATCATATCCTGGTGGAGGGAGCAGGGAGATGTTCTAAGGCAAGGTTTTACTGACTGGGAATGGTGTTTCAGAGGACCCCTCCAGTTAACTTCTGCTGGTGTGTCCCAGTGCCCACAACAGACATTATGGCATTGCATAGAGAAAAGACAGCAAATGGATTAGAGGTGAAAAAACTTCTGTTAATCTTTTAGTAAGATTTGCTTTTTGAAGAAATCTCTGTGTGTGTATCTATGTACCAAAAAGGTCCTGAAACCCAGTTTAATTTCGCTACCATTATTTTTTAATATTATTTTTAGAAGGTGACCATAGATATACTATCCTGCTGGCTTAGGTGAAATTGGTGAAATCCATGCAGTTTGTGGTGGTGGTTCCACTGTGACAAGGAATAGTTTGAAGTCATCTCTAAAAAGCTGGCATGGGAAAGCATGGGGCAATGAGCAAGTTGAACGGGGTGAGAATCAACTGTTTTTTGAAGGCAGTGTACGTCAAAATTAAGGTCTCTTACAGTAAATGGTGATTCGCTATCAATTTGCTCTGGTGCCAGAGTTTAACCCATGTCTCAGGTGTGCTTGCTGCAGAATGAGCTGTGGAGCTGGATCGGCTTTTGGGATTGTCATGGGGAAGGGTCTGGAAGAGTCTGCACAGGCTTTACATTTTTTGTAGGGCATCCAGGCTGGACTAGGCTTCTTTGGTGAATTGATGAGGTCAGACTGAGCATCACAGCAGACTGGTAGGATGTCAGTGACATCTTGCTTTATGTTCACATAAACACAGGTAGAGCGTCTCTGCTGTCTCTGACAGATCAGTCACTGCAGGAGGGAATATTACAGTATATTAATCTTTTGGACCATTTTGCTGCCTTGATTTCAGGCTAAATTCTCTAGCAAATTAGCATCTTCTAGGGCCATATTGCCTGAAACAGCTTTTAAAAACAACAATTCCCTATCTCTCTCCCACCTCCTCCTGCTTTGTGTAGGTCAGAAAACATTTGCTGACTTAAAATTATATTTATTACTGACTTTTAAACTGACTTTTAAATCTGGGTGGGCTGGTAACCAGGATACGGTGGGTAAGTGGAAGGAGAGTAGCAGCTTGTTGAAGTGATCAATGTTGTAAGCATTGCCTATGACGCAGAAAAAAGGTAGTAAGTTAATTCTCTTTGCCCCTGGACCTGAAAAAATGTTTTCAGTCTTTAGCTCTGGTCTTTTTATTTCCATGGAACAAATCACCCCTTCAAAGATCTTGGGGTGAAGACTCAGTCAGATGAGGCAAAAGAAGGTGGCTCCGTTCTGAAGTGCTGCTTTGCATGGGCATGTAAAGGAGAATCCTGGAAGAGCCCAGGACAGGGATGTGTGTGGTAGGGCAAGGAGGATGTGGCTCCAAGTAGCACATGGAATTTGTGAGCTGCTGCTTAGTCTGGTGGTCAGAAGCTCCTCAAATGTCCTTTTTCCTAGCACTGGCTCCCAGGCCTGACCTTGGGTGATTGAAACGTGACCCTGTAGAGGCAGTGATGTGTGAGTCCTTTCCTCTGATTGTACTATGGCATCAGCAGACCGTTCTGCTGGGTCTTTGAGGTTGCTTTCTTCAGGATACACCCAGCTATACTTTGGCTGTGAGTAATGCAGAGGCTATTCTACTTTTCTTTATATGCCCCGGTTCACACAATTGATAAGCTTGTTTATGGTCACATTGTGTCCCGCTTCTCTCTGACGTGTTCTAATGAGTATTTCTTTAAAAATAGTTACAGTGCTACCACTGCTTTCTTTAGTAAGGGATGAGGTACTCTTCCGCATTGCTACTTCAGCCTCTGCAGGTGCAGGCTGTGGTTACTGCCTCATGTACAGACAGCCTTAAAAAGGTCATCCACAATTGTCAAGCCAAAACACTTCTGTTTTAAAACAAAAGCTTATAATTAGTTGAGTAGGACGGCTGCTTAATAGAATTTCAGTGGACTGACACAACTATGGTTAAACCCTTAGCATGACCTGATACATATTTTCTGGACTATCCCCATATGTAGTAGACTTTTGGCCTGTTCCATGGTGAGATAAGTAATGCCCAAATAGCTCCTCTGGAGGAATAATCTCTCTTATAGGACCTGATGTGCAGAGATCTTTCTGAAATCATAGAGAATTCAATCTCTTTGTCAAGAGGCACATCTTACACAGCCATGTATGTTCAACTTCATAACATACAATTCACCTCAGATCCCTGTGCTGTTATAATGCCATGGACTTCTATATTTTCCACTGTACAGATTATTTTATTTTATTTTTTTTTTCATATGCCTTTGAATATGGGAATAAGGTTGACTAGGATACAGACATCATATGGTGGGACTTCCGTTAGGATGCAAAACTAGATAATAGTTGCAAATGCAATTAAAGACAAATTAATTCAGATAATTTAATCAGATGTGAGAATAGAAGAATCTTCTAACCCTTTGACTCTCAAATTGTGAGATTTATTTTTTTTTTTTTCTGTTTAAGGAATAGTACCTTTCTTGCAAAGAAAAAGAAACACCTGCCTTTCTAATTGTTTAAAGGCCTCTTAATGTATATAAGGAGTGAAACAAAAGGATAGTAACTTTATGCTTTAAATACCAGGTCTAGTTTTGCTGGAGGATTGTAATTTGTTGTTGTGATGGTTTTTTTTGTGTGTGTGTTTGTGTGTTTTGTTTTTCTTTTTCTTTTTTTTTTCTGAGGACTGGGAAATTACCTGGTTTAATGACCTACTGTAGAACAAGAGACTGGTGTGGGACAAATTGAAGGGAAATTTGTTTGTTTGTTTACTTACTTAGGCTATCTAGAAGAGGTTTTTTTTTTCATATATATTTTATCCACGAAAGATTTAGTGCAACACAGTTTAATATTTCCTTTTTCTATGAATTTGAGTGGGTATCATCACAGAGGGTGTTAATCTCACAAGAGCAGCATGTCAAATTTTGTGGCTTTTTGATTAAAAAAAGTTCGGTTAAACATCTGTATTCTAAGCCTGACGAGACATGTGGGGATCACCTGTGCAGGTCTTGTCTTGTCTTCTCTTATCCATGCTCTCTTGAAAATAAATGAATGCAGAGAACCCTTATAAGGACCAGTTCTATTCATGACATTTTCAAATGTCTCTTGTTAGATCAAGGTCCTACCCTTCAAAACTGTGGATCAAAATAAGAAGAATCCATGGTACTAGCTGGAAAATCTCAAGAGATAAAGAAACCCTAAGCTCTTACACAGAGGCATCAGCAGTAGGAAGGAGGACTTGTAGACTGAATTTACAGCATGTAAATTCAGAATAATGCAGCATAGACAGGATGTGACATACCCATGTGCTTTAGTAATACTGAGTATGTGCAAACAGTTGTTATATGAATAAAGAATTAAAGGAAAGATCTATGTCAGAAGAAAGGCAGGTATTTGTAATTATGGGTAAAAACTATCAGTGAGGAAGTCTGCCTCTAGAGTGGAAGTCTTGCCTTAGTTCAAAGACTGTGTTCTTGAACCTATGTTCATAAAAGAGGTTCCTATCTAAAGATGCCTGAACTGTTTCTGTGACCTTGTGGGTGTTTTGAGCATGTATTTTACTTTCTTAATAGCTTAATCTGTGTACGACATATAATTAATATTATATGGTTATGATCTTATTGGTACTAAGTAAAACTTGTATCTGTTAGGTGCTTGGCACCTGAATTGTTTTTCCATGTCCAAAAATTCCAAGACTCATCGGTCTCCTGCATCTATATTTTCTGTTTCTCTAGCTTTTCTGTCTAGTGAAAGCTAAATTTACATAAGCTGCTTTTAGTGGTTGTTTGTAGATGCTGAACTCATGTTCATGATCTAATCCTCCTCCACATCTAATGGTTATTGCACACTGCTTCCCATGTTACTCTACGTGCTAAGTAATGAGGATTGAATGACAGCTATGCAGTGGTTTCTGGCACACTGGCAGAGACTTTTGAACTGCATTGTTTTTTAAGTCCCTCCCCATCTCGGAAGTAATAAACCTCCCTTTGCAGATGGAGTGTACTTGAGTTTTCATTTTTTCCTGCTTCAACAGCCAGACCAAAGGTTTCCAAGCACAAAAAAAAGATTTTATCAGATTTAGTGTGATCCCATTCTGCCGACTGTTTGAAGGTGCCGGTAGCAGAGCTCCAAGTAACACTGAGGCTCTTCTGAGAGCAGGTGAGGAGTTCCTGGATCTACTTTGTCAAGGAATTGCTTGTGTGATGCAAGGAAACATTTTTTGTTTATTTCCTTGCATATTGAATGCTTTCTAAGCTCTCTGTACAGTGAGGCCGTGACTGCTTCATGAAAGTAAATTAACTAAACTTTAATACTTTTTCTACAGAAAAAGTAAATTACAGCCATTCTTCTGGAAGTGGTTAAGAACTCCCACTATCCAGTCCATAGCAGGTTGGCACTGGCTTGTGCCAAGAGCTACTGTCAGTGAAATTAATATTGCTCCCCAGAGGTCATGTAACGGGTCACTGCCAGTACAAACAATGGCGCTGCAGATTTGCAAGCTGCTAAGGCTGTAACACAAACTTCTTCAACCACAGCTTGTTCACCCAGGTTGGAAGCTGCTCTTGCTCTCTGAAAACCTCAGAAGCAAGAAAAACAAAAGTTGGTGGTTTTTATTTATGATTTGTTGTGGTTTAAATGTCCTATAGGTTTTTGAATTTAGAATGGGGCTACCCTAGTTACGTGGCAGAGAACTTGGTTGCTTCTAGCCTTTCACTGATGGCTCGTCCTTACCAGTAGGTCTCAAAGTGCTTTGAAGAGCACAGTGGTCATGTTTGTTCCTATTGCACAGGAGTGGAAATGGCTTGCTTAAGGCTGCGAGCACACCAGGCTCAGGAATAAAACTGAGGTATGTTGAACACTTAGGTGCTCTGTCCAGTAGGTTAGCTGGTCTCTGTAAAATCAGAAAATCAGATTCTCAGAAACAGAGTAAAGAATTTCAATGTCTTGTACCTGAAAGGAATAGCTGTGCTGTACTTCTAGGAATAAGGTTTTGGAAATTATCAGGTGACCTACCTTTTGTTTAGGTAGTGGTAAAAGTGGAGCTCTCCAAGAGCAGGGATGTTAAAGAACAGGAAGATTAAAAACATTCCTTTACACACTTGTAAAGCAATTCATGGACTATTTTTGTGCAGCTCAAGTGGAGCGAGGGGAAGAGGTTGCCAGAAATATAGGCGTTTTTCAAACAGTAGACTAAACTGCTGCAATTTACTGTGAGGTATTTTCGTAAATCATAATCAAAGCACTAAATTTTAAATTTTTAGTCTTTTTGTATTTGAATCATTAACTATACTTTAGTTATTGAAATCTAGAAAACTAGTTCTTTATTTGCAAATTACTTCTGAATGAATTAAGATTTTAATGGATTTTCTTGTTCAACTATATATATACTTTGTCTTGACATTTTTAGCTATTTATTGTCAGCATTGTTCATAACTGATTTACTGAATGTTTGCTAATATTTGAAATTTTGTTTCTGCTTCTGTATTCAGTGAAGTAGCTGCAGCAATATTGGATATTTTTCCCCTTCTGCCACTTGTTTTAATTCTTGTGGCAAAGGTGAGCATCCTTGCAGCAGGATCAGTTTACAAGAAAGCTCCTGAGGCTGTACTTGTGAAAATCAAGTATCTAACCATGCTGATTTTGCCTGACACCAGTGAGGGAGCATTTAAGCTTACATCTGTGTGGTGGTTGGTATTGACATGTGAGCTGAATCACTTGTTTAATTGATTGTCTACATTAAAATTTCTATTATATTTAATCTCTGACAAAGGTGGGTAGCTGAAAGCTGAGTTCTGGCACCAGTATTATCTGCTGTAATGTTGACAGCAGAGGTATATTGGCTTCTCAGCACTGAGACCAGGCACACTGGGTAATGTCATGGGGAGAAGTTTTGGTGAAATTAACATGAATATATGGGATTTTAAGAGCCTTTTTTTAACACAGGGTGCTTCTAAAAAAAGCATTTCTGGTTGCTCCACAGACTTTCTCTTCCATGCCTGATGCAGCTGGTCAGAGGAGCAGAATTAAGTTGTGTCTGGAGTGATGGAGCAGGAGAGAATTACAGAATAATTTGGGTTTGAAGGGGACCTCCGGGAGGTTGCTTGATCCAGGCTCTGGTCCAAGGAGGGCTAACTTCAACTGCCAGAGCAGTTGTGTAGGGCCTTGTCTGGGCAAGTAAGATGGAAGAAGATGGCACAACCTGGGCATTAGTTCTTGTGAAACTTCTTTTCATTAATTCATGCTGGTGACTCGGGCTGCCTGGCTTGCAGAATGTCTTTGCCAAGATGATGTGCCATCCAGCTTTTATTTCTTTTTCCTCCCTTTTTTTTTGATAATTGGAAATGTGTCAGGAGAAGGTGTTTTGCTGGAAACACAAGAAATGTGCCAACAGAAGTACTTTGAAAAGCTTTTTAGTAAGCAGACAGTCTGCATTTTCCTACTCCTGATGTCTCTTTTTACTGTTTTGTTGATGTCTTCATTTAGATATATCTGAAAAGAAATGGTAACCTGTCACTGGGAACATCTTTTAAATTATAGTGTGAAATATCCAGTGCACATTAATTTGAAAGCTCAAAAAAATGTATTATTAAATTATAACTTGCATGATTAGAAATAATAATTGTTACATAAAATTTTAATAATCACAAAAAAAGCCCACCCAACTGCTCTTGCGTGCTACCCTCCAGTCCAAGACTAAACCAGATGCTGATGGCCAGGAACACAATGGCAGATTAGAAAGACCATGTACTGTATTTATTAGGTGCTGAGCTTTAAAGAGAAATAAATGCAGCAATATTGCTAATTGTTTATGGTGACAGCCTGTATAGTGTCTATTCTGTTCTGATAAAAAAGGGGAGGAGGATGCTTTCCTGTGAAGTGTTGCTGACACCCAGGAGTGAAATGCACTGGGAAGCTTTTAAGGTAGAATATTTTAATGTTATATAAAGCATGATAGGAAGCAAAATTCCGATTCTTTCCTCTTTTCATATTTAATGAACTCTCATTGAAAACATTATGGATATTTTCAACTCATATGTTAATATAAGGTTTTTATAAGAAAGAGAAGTGAAAATGTGTTGAAGATCTGTTTCTGTGTTGTAAACTGTGGCTGTAGCCTGTGCAGTATACAATTGATCTATGGAGTTAAAATAGATGGGATGAAGTTCCCCATTACTGATGCCTTTGAATTTTGTCTTGTCATTTTTTTGTGGGCACAATTAACTTCCTCTTTATGTTGACAGAACAGAGACATGGAGTATTTATTAGGCATGTTCTATGCCATCATTCCTTAGATAGTTTTAACTAGGCATAAACAAGTGCTTCCTCTGAGCACAGCTGCCCCTTCCTGCCTCCCTCTGCATCCCACTGTTTTTGCCTGTTCCCCTGCTGCCCGCCTGGCTAGCGATGGTGTTTGTGTGGCTCCCAGTGACCTGGCAGAGGGAAATCATCTCGATTCAAATGAATCATCATTAATAAGCCAGTTCAAAGCTATCAGTCCTTCAGGTTGGTTCAGGACATGGTTTACAGACACATGTGGAAGAGGAAAGCAGAAGAGTGATGGAGATGGGAAGGTGAAGCAAGAGGTGGAGAGATGACATGACCTGCTTAGCAGCAGCCTCCTTTTATGTTAATTTAATCTGATCATCATTAACAAGAGAGTGTTCATTCCTTTTTTTTTAAGGAACATAAAGTTTCTATAAGGCAGGCATCCTCCTCTGCCAATTCACCACTCCTTCCTTTCTCTCAAGCTGATTTGGCTTCCATGTCAGGATTGCTGCAGCTTTATTTCAGGCACGAGATACCAACAGAGGACGTTTGTTTGGGCCTGTATTGGTGCCTTCCTGAAGCTGAATTTGTCCAGGGCTTTTCTCCCATGGTAGGACTGGGGAAGAGTGAGGAGGGCAACCAGCCAGTCCTGCCATATTGTCTAGCAGGTCAATGGAGGTGATTCTCCCCCTCTACTCTGCTCTCATGAGAACTCGCTTGGGGTACTGTGTCCAGCTCTGGGGCCCCCAACAGAAAGATATGGACCTACTCAAGTGGGTCCAGAGAAGGGCCATGAAAATTATCAGAGGGCTGGAACCTGTGAGGACAAGCTGAGAGGGTTGGGGTTGTTCAGCCTGGAGAAGAGAAGTCTCCAAGGAGACTTTATTGCAGCCTTTCAGTATGTGAAGAGGGCCTACAAGAAAAATGGGGAGGAGCTCTGTATCAGGAAGTGCAGTGATGGGATGAGGGGTACTTGTTTTAAACTGAAAGAAGGTAGATTTAGATCATATAATAGGAATACATTCTTTATTGTGATGGTGGCAAAGCACTGGAACAGGTTGTCCAGAGAAGTTGTGGATTCCTCATCCCTGGAAGTGTTTAAGGGCAGGCTGGATGGGGCTTCGAGCAACCTGATCTAGTGGGAGATGTCCCTGCCCATGGCACTGGGATTGGAACTAGACGATCTTCAAGGTGTCATCCAAGCCAAACCATTCCATGGTTCTGTGATATTCTTTTCTCTTCTTAAATTTTTTTGGGGTTAAAGAAAAGGACTTTGCAAACAAAATTTGCTCTTGCACACTAAATTACACTTCCAAGGTGTGGAGATTTAAGTGTCTTATGCCAGATTAACTAAAAAGAAAAAAAAAGAAAGATTGATTTGAAACATAAACCTATTCAGCCATATTTAGTTTGGTAGGTACTGGAAAGACACAGAAATGTTTCTCAACACATTGCTTTCCTCACTGTTGTCATTCAAGTCTTTAAACCTAAAGAGCACTGCTGTCTTCATAAAGAGCATCCGTTTTCTTTCCATATCCCTTTCTGATTTGGGGGAGATAAGAATGAACCTTAAGTTATGAGGTCAGTTTTGTGAAATAACTTTCTCTGCTTCATTGCAGGTTCTTTATATACAGAAAACAAGTAAGAATATACTCTTTGGTTTCCTTTCACTATTGACCCATTTGGGTTTCTCCAGAGAGATTTGCAGGCTCACCTGGGAACCCGACATTGCAAGCTCTGCTGAATACAGATTTCTCCTTTTACAGCTTTTTGACCATTTTATGCTACACCTAAGTATATGAAGTTTAAGATGATCAGGGGGAAGATCTTTCATTTATAAAGAGCTTTATATTTAATCTTGAATATATATTTATAGAGAGAACTATTCTCTTGGTTGTTATTCATTACCCATGAATTCTGACAGCAGGTTTCAAGAGGAGCAGTGAGGGAAGGTTGTTACAGATATTATTTGGCAGAAAGTCAGGCATATTCTGTGCTTACATATGAATGATATGTGCTGAAAGTCAGCTAGCTTTCCAACCAACTCTGCTTGCTGTGCCTTAGCAACCACAAGCTAAAATCTGCTGCCACATGGAAACGGATTGGGATTCATGACAACACTCCCTCTATCCAGTCACCCTCAAACAACAGTAGCATTTCATCTACTAAAGACAGCACTCATGTCGTATTTCTGCTTAAATCTCCTATAATATAGACAGTAGCAAGCGGTCATATGCAAAAATTCAAAGGTGGCAAAATAATAAGCCAAATTGTTCACTCATTTCCTCCCCTTTCCCCCACTCCTTTCTTGGCATGTGTAGGCACTGGGAATAAATAAGCATTTACAGCCTTTACTCCGGTAGAAATTGCTGCCTTCTTGTGTTGCAGGTTGAGGAAGGTGTGTCAAGCAGGTGCAGCCCAGCATTTTTCCAGGATTCATGCTCAGATCAGGAGTGGAAACCCTCTGATTATTATAGCTGCTTGCTTTTAACAACTCCAGCAAATCATTTTGAAGAAAAAAACCCACAGTGTTCCATCAGCTGTAAGAGTTGCACTAGTTTCTATCACCATTATGGCATTATCATTGTCATGGTTTGTACTGAGAGAAAGAAATCTGTCTAGGAAAAAAATAACTCCTTTTTGATTTGTGCATGGAGTGGGAGAGAAACCTGAGGGAAATAAAGTAAAGACCCCCTGTGATTTTTCTTAAATTTTCCTGAACTGTATTGTTAGAGTTGAATGATTAGTAAACAGAGAAAAGCACAAAGAGATGATTGTTTTTGAGAGTGAATTTGGATTCAGCTTTATTTGTGATCCTTTTTCTTAGTCTTGTCTCTTGTGGTTGGAACTTGAGGAGTTTCCAGCATGAATATTTGTGAAAGTATATTTTAGGCTTGGATGCTTAAATGTTTGTTGGAAATCTGCCTGAATATATGATTTCCTTTGTGGTCACATTAGCCAATTTAGAATTCAGGTGTTGAGTAGTTGCAGAGATCTCCCTGTCAGGGAATAGAAATTATCTCATTACCAGGTAGTCTGTGCTACACCGTGCGCATTTCAAAATGAGATTATTTTTGGGGGGCTGCTTATATTTAGGGAATTACACCTGATAGAGCACAACACTGAAGCTTTCGCTTAATTTTAAGTATACTGAGTAATCTAGTTTGGAATGCACAAGTGCTACACTGAATTCTTTAGGGACATAGTGATAGTGCCCTGAAACTATTAATAAATGTGGTTGGTTTTGTTTGTTTTTTTTTTTATATTTGTACACAAAAATGTTCCTAGAACTGCTCAGCAGCATGGAGTTGATCTTGGGCATGTTTGCAAATTAAGCTCTGATCAAACAGACAAATATTGATGAGTTGTAAACTGAAAAGGGATAAAATTTGATTGTGCACTGCAAACTCTTAATGTGGCATTATGCTCAATTTTTTGGTAATGCAACCAGTTAAAAACCTAGGTATTTGAAAACCTTGGAGTGGAAGCTTAAAAAATTTGCTGAGGGGGAAGAGCCCTGATACTACCTTTTCTCATTTCTTTTAGTTTTAATATAAATCTCACTATAAAAGATCTAGAAAAATGAATAATCGTGATTAATAAAAAAGAAAATCTTACTTCCTTGTTTTTGCCAAAGGTTGTTTTTTTTTAATGTGGCTATTTTTTTGGTGGTTGGTTTGTTTGTTTGTTTTGTTTTGTTTTGTTTTTCTTGCTAACTTCACAGGTGTATCAGAAGCTCTTAGGCAAAACATTTGCATCATGTATTTGAAATTATTATTTTTCTACAATTACTATGGCCTCTTATGCAGTATTATTACAGCATGACTTCTAGTGTAGACAGGTTGCTGGCTGTTACCACTGTACTAAATCCCAACTGAGGAAAGCACTTGAACTGGAGCTCTAAGCACTCTTGCTTTGTTTCTTTCTGAGCATGATGGTGATTAAATTGCTAGCAGATGTATGGAGCACTGCTGATGCTACTGCAACTGCAGCGCTGGCAGTGGCAGAAATATCAGCAGTTGTTGGAACAGCTTGTGCAGGAGGCAAAGCACTAGTAACTTGGAGGCAAGTCATCCTCTTAAGCTGAGATGAGGCCAAAGAAAAATCCCGGATGTAAAAGTGATAAGAAAATGCAAATGTAGCTCCAAAAGGTATGTCTGAAAACAAGCTCTACTGTATCTTTAGCACTTGATTGGAACATTAACTGGGTTGTAGTAAATACATAGGGAGTTGCTATATATAGCAGAGCCAGTTCAACACTGCTGAGTAAAGAACCAAGTCACCATTTCCATATCCACCTCATATCCATATCAGCATATCCACAGTAAGATATGTCTTCATCTTTCCAATGGAGACCCAAGCATGCCTTCATTAGTATGCTTTACCTGTGTAGCATCTTGTGGGGAAACTTCTTTTCAAACTTTCAAAAAATCAGTTTGTGCTCATGTATTAAAATAATATCATCAATATCTTTGCATGCTTAGGTTTAAATAATGGCAGAGGTTTTCAACTTGTTTAAACATAATTGTCCAGTTGAAGAAATACTAATTTAAACCCAGATACAGACCTTGCATACTAGTGTCAGCCATTGAATGAGCAACTGCTTTTAAAAATCTAGCTGAGTATTTGATTTTTTGGCTAATAATTCCATGAGTTTGACATATGGATTGTAAAGCAGTATCTCCTTCTTGTTTTAAATTAATTACTCCTAATTTTATTCTAATCCTCCATTTTTTTTAATACCATTACTCCCTGTGTTTTTAGTGGTTTTAAATACCAGAACAAACTCCTTTATAATTTTTCCCAATTTCAAACCAAATTATTGATGATGTATTCAGATGTGGATCCTAGCAGTCCTATTCCAAAACCTTGTCCCAGGACACCTGTCCTCTCCTGTATTTACCAAGTACCTACAGGGAGGAGTGGTGCTTCCCCCACACAGCAGCCTGAAGGTTGGGGTTTGCAACAAAGCCTGACCCCCTGATCCACCCCCCCTTCTTCCTCTCTGGAAGGGGACTGCCCAGTTTGTCCCAAACTACCAAGATAGAGTCTGCTGAACAGAACTGTTCTCAGCACAAAATGAAGGGATTTTGTGCTAGCTAAATATTTATTGAGGCAAGTTAAAAAACCCCAACCACACAACAAAAACAAAACAAAAAACAACTATGAATGAACAAAACAAACAAGGAAAACCAGGGGATCTAGCTTGGTAGCTAGAACATAAACTCTGAAAATTTGATATGAATTTGATATGAACTGCAGCCTAACTGCAGTGAGTGAACATTACACAGGCTGCACTGGCATCATCAGGGAAAATAATTTTCTCTATTCCAGAATGCCACTTCCACTTTTGTTTTATTTTCTGCCATGCAATTTCCATTTTCTTATATTGGTAGAAAATTCATGTGTGTAGATTCCTGCACAACAGGCTAAACATACTCTCTCGGGCTCTTCAATGTTTCATGCTTGCTCCAAGCTGATATGGGTTCAGGCTGCCACTAGCAGAAGCTACTGTCCTGTCTTCCCTTCTCCCCTATCAGGGCTATGAATTCTTTCTCTCTCCCCCGCACTGGAGCTAGCACTGGGTGGTTTGAAGGATAAACTAGAAGACTGCTTTTTTTCTCTAGTAGTTTTCAGCCCCAGTCACCTTTTGCAGAGTCCTTGAAATTTCTCCCTTGGGCCTTCTCCAGGGTGAACAACTCCAACTCCGTCAGCCTGTCCTCACAGTGGAGGAGCTTCAGCCCCTTGATCATCTTTGTGGTCCTTCTCTGGACCCACTCAAATATGTCCATGTCTTTCTTATGCTGGGTGCCCCAGAACTGGACACAGTACTCCAGGTGGTGTCTCATGAGAGCGGAGTGGAAGGGGAGAATCACCTCCATTAGCCTGCTGGCCATGATGCTTTTGATGCAGACCAGGATACGGTTGGTTTTCTGAGCTACAAGTGCACCTTGCCAGTTCATATTCAGTTTTTCATCTGCCAATACGCCCAAGTCCTCCTTCATGGGGCTGCTTTCAATCTATTCATGACCCAGCCTGTATCCATGTTTGGGATTGTCCCAACCCAGCTGCAGGACCTTACACTTGGCCTTGGTGTACTTCATGAGGTTCACATGGGCGCGCCTCTTTAGCCTGTCAGTTTCCATCTGGATGGCATCCCTTCCCTCTAGTGTGTTGACTGGACCACAGCTTGGCATCATCCATAAATTTGCTGAAATTGCACTTGATCTGTAGCCCAGACAAAGATGTCAAATAATACTGGTCCCAGACCCCTAAGGGAGAGCACCCACCACTGGTCTCCTTGGTCTTATCTCCAATGCTGTAACCCCATTGTAGATGGCAACAAAATTTGTCCTTTTTGCTGAGTTTGGTCTTATGCTGTCATGTAACTGCACCCTGCACTAGCACTGCTTTCTCTGGCTGAGGCTCAGATGTCCTCTGAATGATGGGGACTGGGCCAGTGCACTGCCAAGGGCTGTACTTCCTGCTGGCATTGCTGGAATTAGCTTGATGATAACTTTGTTAGCACCAGCCTGGGAATGGAGTGAGGAGGGAGGAAATCAATATATAAGCTTTGACCGTGCTGCTGCAGTGAGTGAAGCTTGTTGAATGAAAGCCCTGGGCAGAAACCAAGTGAAGTGGTGGTATGTAGAGCTGCTGCAGAACCAAGATGTTATCGATGTGCTGGCTAAGAAGAGTAAGTGGGATCTGAGGCAATGTTGCACTTTGATGGCATTTTTGTTATGTACATGAGAGAGGAATTAAGCTTTTATGTTATGGCATTTCCATATGGAGCTACCGTTACACATGGCTCTGCACTAACATTTGTAATGAGTGTGGAAGGGTAAACAACATTAGATGCTTCTGTGGTTCCTTGTCACTTTCTTTCCCTTTCTAAAAATACAGTAATAAGAATATAGGGTGGAAAAAAGCAGGTGGCATTACTGAAATATGGATTCTGCAATTCTTGCTGTTTGTGAAGGATGATTCTTTTCTTTTTGTCTTTTTTTTTTCCTATTACAATAAACCAAGTGTGTGAATTAGATCTTTCTCAAAGTGAGGAATTAATTCATGCTGCCTACAAGTTGGAATAACATGAGGGAGTACTACACAATCCTACTGTTGTGCTGCCAGTGCACCTGCATGGCTGGTGTTCCACTTCCAGGCTTCTTTTAGGCCAATGTTTGTGGTTTATTGTGGCTTGTAGTAAGATGGAAGTTGCCAAAGAGTGTAAGAGTAGACAAGACGTTGTCTTTTAACACTGACAAGATAAGGAAGTATCGTGGTGAGTAAAGGTGGGGTAACCCGACTCTCACAGAGATGTTTATCCCGTCCCTGATTTCCAGAGTTCTGCTTCACTGTTAATTTTATAACTTTAAATCCCCAATCCTTACTAATCAGCAGTTTCCCTGCTGTGCAGACTTGCGTGTCATTTTCCTTTCTATCTCCTTAAATATGAATCCTCTAACTTCATTGTGATCAGTTATTCTGATGTTACATGAAATAGAGCCCAGAAAGTCTGTCTTTTCTTTGTGCCATTTCATTATTTTGTAAAATTGCATTATGTGTCCTGTAATCTTTCTCTTGTAAGGTAAATAGTCACAGTATTTTCTGTCTCTTCTCATATTCAAGTTTATCCAAATCCTTTATTATTCCTACTACTATTATTGTCTGTATTCCCTCTAACATCGGAGCATCCATTTCTGAAAAGTTATTTCCAGTACAGTGTGTGGCATGATGGAGATAATGCTGATCTATACTGGAGCAATGTTACCTCCCTGCTGGTCACCATTTCATTCCTCATTTTTCCTAGTATGGTTTTTTAAGTATGGTTAAGAATTTAATTTTGAAGAGTTGTCTTCCTTAAGAAGTGCTCTGTGACCCTGAGGTTTCTTTACTGAAGATAAAGTTTGCTTTAGGAGGTATTAGAGCATGTGTCATTACACTTTTTCCCTCTGGTATATGCTGCTTTTAATGTTGAGCTCATCATGATGCAATCTTTTCACATAACTTTTTTTTTTTAGGTGTATTTTTAAGTTCTTCACTGTCATTTCTGGTCTTTCTTGACCCAAATAATTGTGTGTTGTTTACAGACTTTGTCACCTCCTTGCTCATCTTTTTTTTGTGCATCTTCCAGACCAAGAATAAATGTAGTAGACAACACAGAACTGAGTTTATCAAACCTTACCTAGATTGCTGCTACTTTTATTCAATACAAAAAAAAAACCCAAACAACAACAACCAAAACCAAAACAAAACAAACCCAAAACAAAACAACAACAACAAAAAAAACCAAAACGAAAAACAGAACAAAACTAAAGCTCTACCAAATTGTCTTACAGACCCTGTCCAGAAGAATTTCAAATCCCTATTTGGAAACTCCTTCAAACAAGGTACTTGTCAAGCACCTTTAATTCTATTTCATCAAACAATATATTTGGAATCTTTTTGCTTTAGTTCAACCTCTTAACCATAGCTCTGAAGACACTTAGAAACATGGCCTGCAGTTAAAGCCAGTTAACAAGTTCTCATTTGGGTGTGTTAGAAATCATCTACTTCTATTACTGAATTTGCAAATTGAATTGTTGTGAATATCAACATGCACTCACTTCCCAGATGTTTAAATAATTGCTGCCATTTAGCTAACTTCTGCAATGTTTAAGAACTCTGTTTTTGCATTTCATAAGACCTTCACTGTCTCGGGACCTGATTTTCTAAGGCTTCAAATGTAAAAATAGTTCCACTCTCCAGTGGGCAACTGCAACATATGGGTATGGCAGAAGCTGGGGTGCATTTCCTATGTGGCTTTGACTGCTTGCTTGTTACATAGCTGGGGAGAAGGCATTGCTCAGAGGGAGGGAGTGGACAGTGCAAGACTATTTACTACAGCAGGAATAAACCCCGTTTGTCACTGTTTTCAATTTATCTTTTCAGGTGTATGGAGAAAGTTCTTCCTGTGCTGGGAGAGCTCTCAGGAATATTTTTACTCTACAAGCGTCTGACCTGATTAAAGACAGGGTGTACCTTACTGGCATTTGCAGGTAACATGAGATCACTCATTTTAATCAACTGGATGGGTTTTATTTACATCTGTCTGTGCCCTGATTTCACAAGAGAGTAAATTCTGAGAGCAAGATTTTTTTGGGGGGTTACTAAGAATTGAAAAAAAAAAAATAAATCTCATGTATTTTAATATCTTTTCTTATGTTACTTTGTCAGTTGTCAGAAAGCAGCAATGACCCGACTGTACATCCATTAATTTAATTGCTTATTATTTCATATACGGTTGTGTTAGTTATTTTGTAGATAGGAAAGAGTATTAAATTCAGCCCTGGTCAGCAGTTATAAAAAGAGATTAATTTGATACCTAAGGTTTAGTTACACAGTGATTTTTTTTGCATGTAATTTACAGAATATTTAAGTGGTTTTCCATTTGTGTTGCATTACAGCATAAATGCTTCCTCCTGTTTTCAATTATGCCAGAATGTACAGGTGTCTATTATAGCACCATTCATTTATATCTATATTTATGTAAAAAGCAACAACTTCTTTTTTTTAGTATGATTTAAAAAGATATGTTTACCAATAGTGTGAAAGATAAAGTACATCCTAGAGCAACACTCAAGGTCTTATGCATTGTGTAGCTGTATTGCTTATGCCTGTGCTCAGAAAGAAAATAAAATGCCGAGGTGAAAAGCTGGATTTTATTCATCCCTTGCACATCTTTGGATGACTGCCTGTATGCAGCACAAAATGATAAAAATATTATATATCGTAAGGAGTGCCACATGAATTAGGTACATAAGGGAACTTGTCTAACACAAGTTCCCTTTTTGTAACAAGGGGCATTCCTTGAGACTTTCTAGAGTAATTTCTTCCCTTGAAATTAATAGGATTACAAAAATTATTAATTTACACAGTGTTTGCCCTGCTGAACAAAATGATTCACTTTTAATAGCTGAAGAAAATAGACTTTTATTATAAAAGGTGATTTCAACATTACTACAGTGTAAAAAGTGATGTGCTTATTTTCAGGAGAAGCTGTATTGGATCGGAACTGGTAGACTGGCTTTTGGAGCAGTGCCCTTTTGTAAAGTGCAGATCTACAGCAGTTGGAGTGTGGCAGCTCCTCCTGGATATGGGCATTATACTATCAGGTCAGTCTTGATAGTTATTCTAGCATGAGGAAGGCCATTGGTTTCTTTTGTGTAGGATATGACTCACATTTTTGATGGGAGAGGAAGGAGGGAAAAAAACCAAAATGCAGATTGATCCATTTTTCTTGACAGTTGTTTATTTTACTGTCTCTTCAGTTGACTCACCTCTGTGACCTTTCATTTCATAAATACCAAAGATTAATCTCTTTTTTTAGGCAATTTCCTTCCTTTTGCTTTTACAAATGTGATTGCCTGTTACCAAGTTGCAGACAGAGCAGCATGTGTCTTTTCCAACTCCCCCCCCCCAAGACAGCAGCTGTTTAGCTGTTTAGTCACTGGAGATTGTGGCTTTGACAGATGACTTCTCTAGCTAAAGTGATTTTTTTCCCTTCCTCCCTCTGTTTTTCATAGTTTTAGATTTTTGGATTGAGAGAGGATTCAGGTCCTTGAGATGGTGCTGATATCAGGTTCTACTCAGCAGTCCCTACATTCCCCACCAAATGGAGGGGTTTGGTCCATCTAGTAACCAGCCTCTGGAAATCTGATTGATTTTACTTTGTAGCTGGGTCTACTTAGGTACCTCAACTCAGGGCATACCTCACCCTGGGGTCTGTGCTAGACATTTAGCTTTCCCCCTTGCAGAAAGTGAGGTGTTAACAGAAGATTTCTGCTTATGTATGCTCACAGTATACTTAAAGGTTTCTTTTACTTCAGCTACACTGACAGTATGTCTGGTCATGCAGCCTCAACAAGGGCTGAATGACCCTTCCATTTAAGGAGAAGCTGGGATAATGATGGGCTTCATCCACATTATTGAACTTTGTTTACTAAGTGTCTGGCCATTCGTGAGAACAGATTAGAAGCCAATGGAAATCGGAAATCGAGACTCAGAAATCTGACAAGTGGAAGGTCTTTAACCCCTAATTCTGAACTGATTCCGAAATTGTTTAAATACTCAGCAGTCTTAATGCTTGAATTTCAGGAGCCTGAAGATCTTCATATTGAGCAGGATTGCTTCTTTGCCGAGTTTGCTATCCTTTTTTTCCCATGTGGTGGTGCAACTTGGTATTAAAGTCAAATAGGGGGGGCAACAGAACCTTGACATGGTAAAGGTTTAAAGGCTATCTAATATTATCTTTTTCTAACAGTGGACAGACAACTCTATTTTCAAGACACTCATGCTTTCTACCAGTTCTCAGCGGATGAATGCACCTACCTTTTCTGTGAATTTGAGAAAGAGGAAGGATGGAAGAATGGAGTAAAGCTCCTACTTCAACTACTACCATTGTCTCCTCCCAGGATTGACATATGTAATGTGTAAGTGTGACTATACAGCTCTTTGTAGCTTCTGTTGCTTTTTAAGTGGCTGGCTTATAATGACACTGTTTACCCCTAAACCACTGTGCAAATGAGCCAGCTTTTTTTTCAGAGTTGACAAACTTTGTAGAGATGAGCTTTTCATCTGAGAGTCAGTGTGGGCAGATAAATGAAGGCACTTGATTTGGTGGTTTTGGCATATCCTAGTTCTTATGCACTAGCTTGCTTGCTATATTACCTGGACAAATGGCTTTATTATTTTTTGTCTCCTCTTACATTTAGAGGTTTGGCATGAATTTGGCAGCAGGCATGATGTGGAGGTGATTGACAAGCCGATCAGATGCCCTTATGCTCTATCAGGATCAGCTATCAGATGGATAGAGAGGATTGGTAGAAATGTAGCAGCTTCAGTTGTCTAACTTTATTTTGCTGCTGCATGTTTGCCAGAGGTCTATAGCCTCATGTTATTATTCCTTCTTCAGAATTTAAGTGTTTTGCTTCTATTTCACCTATCTGTTGGATGTTTACCATACTCTCTGTGCTGATACATCTGTGCTCTAAATGTTGCCTATTTAGAGCATCTAGAAGGAAACCCGAGCTTTCTGTGCCACAGTGAGAGGCCAAAATATTGGAAAAAAGATGTCTAATGAGATGTCTGGAGGCTTGTGACCCCTCATGCCTTAGCAAATTTGCAGAAGCTGGCCTGGACAGACAACTTGGGTTAAATTCTTTCATTGCACCTAGCATGGTGAATCCTCAAACCTGATACTTATTCTGTGGAGAGCTATTACTCTGACAGTGCTAGGTCTTATTCTTGATGACAAAGACAAAACTTTCTTCTATAAGTACTTTCTTTCTCTACATATTAGATTTAAAAACCACATTCTCTCGAAAAAATGTCCAATGGAAATGTTTTAAAGGAGCACAAAGCCCAAAGACCTTGTATGCTATCTCAAGCCCAGCTTCTTAAATTCAGACATGTTGAGCTGATAAAAAAAAAAAATAAATCTCAGTACTTTCTCTGCATGGCTCAGGGCAGAAACTTGAATCCCTTCCTAGTTGCTGACTCCCCTAACAGACCAGAAACTGGCAGTTCTGGAGTGGGGATTCCCTTGAAAACACATTTATTTGGTCAGCTTGAGTGAGTGTAGCCAAGTGACAAGGTCCCCATATTGGCTAGAGCAGGGGATTGAAAGAGATCTTCTAAGCAGATGACTCATATGGGAGAAAACCTTTGAATATTTTTGGAAGTAGAAATTCTTGTCTTCCAGCCTACTCTGGTGCTAAGCAGTTTGGTTGTCCCTTAAATATCAGGGCAATTTCATCTTGATTTCAGTGGGAACTGGGGGCTTCCTCATTATCACTTCAAATCAGGCCACTTTTTGTGGTTCATGACTACTTATACAAAAGCTTTCAATCAAAAAGACAGAACAAATAGGGTCATAATGATATGTTAAACATGCTGGGTAGGAAAATGGATTGAAGACTTTTTGGTTTGAGTTAAAAATGTGTCCTGCACACTGACCTTGGCTAGAGACTACCACTATTTTACAGTCTGCTTTGGAGTTTATCGTTCCAGTGCAACTGTCATTTCTAGTGGAGGATGATCCCTGTCACATGAATTGAATAGTAATTCATTAATGTACATTTCCAGCTCCTTCCTGTTCACATTATTCAAATTTTAGTTGAAACAGGATTCCTTTTGGGGATATTGTCACTGAAGAATTATTTTCTGGAGGTTTTACCTGTCAGATTGTGAGGGTGCTTTTTTAAAAAAATATGTATTGAAGGAATGGCATTTAAATAATGGTGTTCTCTCAAGGGAGTGTGATGTGAAAGTGAAAGGAGGTTTTTCCAGGTTCAAAATTCTCCATGCTTGATGCAAATAATATACTACCAAAACACAATCTGAAAAGGAATAGATGTGATGAGATGTTGTTTAAAGTTATCTGACCAGATTAAATAAGCCCATATGCTCTTTTTCATGAAGGGGGCAATTCTAAAAACTCTTCCTTGCAGTGTTTGTCTTTTCTCAAATATGTAAGCTGTTTTGCCTACCATTAGAAGCATTCTGGTAACGTTACCATAGAAGTCTTTCTAGTAATTTGATATTTTTGTATTAATTTTTCTGTCTTACTTTTCCTCATGGTCTGTATTGACCGCATTCATTCTTCATGTACAGAGGATAGAGAAAATCTTACCTTATTAATTAGATTCCCTGGTTTTGATGAAATCAGAAGCAATTGCCTGCTTGTGCACCACAAGTCAATGTTGGACATCTCCTGGTGATCCCAGGAGCCAGATGAGCTCTGTCTCTTCTGCAGCTGATGGGCAGCAGCCTTTCATTTGCCTGGACTGCTAGGCACATCAGTGAGTCTCTGTGGAGTACCATGGATCTGCTCTCCCAGAAGTCTGTAGACCTGAGTAGGCAATAGCAGCTCTGGGGACTTCTTTCATTAGCTCTTCTTCAAAAGCTATTAAATAAATGTGGCCTGGTCGCAACTTGCTGTAGAGATTTTTGATGAATTTGTATTTGTTTCTGGTCAGTATTAGCAGTGTTACCAAATAATACTATAGTAAGTTCTACAAGCCTCAAATATACTTATGGTTTCTGAACAAACGCTCCCCATTGCCTTCTGACATTGGCAAATTCTCTACATGAAACATAACATTGGTGGGAATCTACCATGGAAAACAAGTCAGGATATAGGAGAGTTTTAGCAGTTCACACTAAACTGAGGGCTAATGTTCACAGGACTCAGCCCCTGTAAATGTTGTCAAATGAGATGGGACTAATGCAGAGGCCTAGTGGGGTCATTAAAGACCCTATGCTAATCACAGTCGATTCTTCTTGAATAGAAAAGAAGTTACTATTGCAATAGCTTGGCAACAAAAGATCTGTATTGAAAACTGTGCCATGAACTTCTTTACAACCATGAGGAATCACTTAGACTCCATCCAATGTCTCCTGAATTATTTTCCAGTGACTGCAATGGCTTTGTTTCAGGTGTTCAATCTTTTCGGGTTTCTATTTCCTTCTTTGTGAATGGGGGATGTTTAGAATACCTAATTCCCAGAACCAATGGTAGACTCAATGAAGATTTCAGGAATGCACTGGGTACCTTAGGCTATTGGAATGTATCCCATAATATTTTTTTTATTATTTGAAGGAATTTAATGGGATTTTTTTTTCTCTTTGTCTCCTATTTATTTTCTTTTCAGAAATATTACACTATATCTGTATCTGAAATAATTTACACTTTATTAATTTCAGAAAAGCAACCATTCTTAACTAATGTTTTCAATGCAAGTATCCAGGATGGGATATTAATTTACTTACTGCCTTGTGACATTACTGGAAAGCCTTTGCTGAATGCAAACCGCTCTCAGGTATCCTTTGGTCTCTTATTGGCATTGTAGGTGGATTGTAAAGCCAGCGTAGAGACATATGCCGTGGATCTGCATTGGACAATTGAGGTGCAGGCCCAGCACCGTGGGTGTATGTATATTGTTTCCTCTGTCAGCAGGTTGGGAAGCACTGTAGTTGCTTTCATGTGATTTACTGTAGTAATTGTGCTGGACGTGACTTGCCTGCATGCAGATCTAGGGCCAGCTTCCCTGCATCTTGCTGTGCTTAACACAGCACTGAGCCCATGGACAAGCATTAGGCTTGTTTGCTTGGGCTTTGTGGTTCCTGTTTGGTACCAGCCCTGCTAGGTGTTAGCTGGTCCTTTTTGAGAAAAATAGAGTGATATCTGTCCTGATTCTGCTCCTCAGTATCCACTCAGTCTTACTTTTTTCCATTAGCCTGGGCATCATAATACATTCTTACCCTCTGATTCTGGAGAGCTGACTATAATGTTCAGCATATTAATGGTTTCAGAAATATTCAATGCCCATATGAAGATGAATATTGGGAGTATTTTTAAATAAATGAAGTGATAAAGGCCCAAGATGGAAACAGCTATGCTATCTGCTGTTCTGGGTTTATGGCTTTGCCTCCTGAGCTGCTATGTTTTGCCTACAATTTAGAGGAATCAGGTCCTAGCCTGGTTCTGAGAGATCAGATGTGTAAGGAAACAGAGGCATCTAAAGAGGTCAGTAATTTTAAACTAATTCCAAATTATAAAGAAAAAGGATGAATAAATCAGTCTTTGTAAATGAAACCATATTCATTTCTTTCTTTTGGTTTGTTTGTAACACTTAAAATATTAAATCACATTTTTCTTTTAATAGGAAAGGCAGTTGTGAAAATAATTGTGATTTCTAATCTGCATTACCATTTTAGTCTGAATATGTTTGCCCCAAAATGAATGCATGTGTCATTCTGTTCTTTCTAATCTTAATTTTTTAATTGGGAAAATTTTTGGACACAGAGTGTAAGACCCAGAGTATACCAGCTGCATATTCCAGACATGTTGTTGGCTCTCTCCCTTAACAGATCAAGGCATATGAGCAATTAAATAATTTAGTCAAAGATAGAAGCTTCTCCTAATACCTGGGATTTATGTTTATTACAGCAGGTGCAGTTTCGTGTGTCTGCTCAGTTTACTGGCATGCCACACTTCTTGAATACCATCTCAAGGGCATTTTTTAATTTTTTTTTTTCCACAGTAATAAATCTATCAGATTGGTATTTTTCTTTGATTGTCAATAAACCCTCCAAAAGGCTTGCAGTTATTCTAACAGTGGGAATTAGACTGTTCTAAATAAAAATGCAGTCCTATCCCATGCTGTCCATGGCAGTGTTTGTGTGCCTTTTTCCACATGGGCCAGACTTCTGTGACAATTTCTAGAAGGGTTCTTCCTGCACTGCCCCATTTTAATAAAGGCACATTAAGTCTCTCTCAGTCTTGTGAGTAACTGTCAAGACACCCTAACAGCATTCTCAGACATTGCTTTAAGTTTTAATTTATGGCTTCTTACATGTATTCTTCTCATTTTCACTTTTTTTGGTTGTTTTTTTAATATCAAACTTCATGCATCACATAATGATTTTGATGTTGTTTGCTTTTATCTATGTGGGCTTGCATTCCACAGGTATTTCTTCACACCTAGTAAAGCTGTGTGGTGGACTGATGGTAAACTCTTTCCTCTGTTGATGGAGTATGATTTTAGAGGGGCAAAAATATGCATTCAAATAAGCAACTCTGAGCTATAGAGGGTCCTGCATTCTTAATTCTTCATCATATGTTTATAGCTGAAGAATTCTCTCACTGTTTTACAGTAGTTGAATCAAAAGAGCTCTTGACAGCAAGGGACAAAAGGTGTACTCTGTTATTACTGACATGATTAATTATTGTCATGGTGTAGTCGTCATTTTGATGTGGAATCTCAAAAGCCCTCTTAGATTAGTGCCTGTGGCTACACAGTTCCTTGCTTTCCAGGAATCAAAAGATGTTGAAACAGAATGAAAGAAGTAATAAAATATTATTTTTATTTTTTAAGGCCTGATCAAAAAATAGAAGATACGGCAGAAACAAATGCTGAAATTCTTGCTCGTCTCACTTCTGCGGTAAGGTCACTGCATCAAAGTTTGTACTGATCATGTTTGAAATATTGTCATGTTTTGGATCCTTTCAAATTAAAGACTTAGTCTTAGTGAGAAGGTGTTTGTAATGCAAACTACTTTTTTTGTCACTGAATGAAGGAATGTCTTAATGTGCAATTTCAAAGCTATTAAAATCAGTCCTACCAAAGACTGCTGCAGCCTGCTTTCTTGAAGCCTATGCTAATAGTGGTCCAGGAGATACCAATTTGGAGGATCATGGTGATTTTTCTTCTAGGTAGCTCACACTCAGATCCTCTTGGTCAAGTAGACATCAGTGTGAATGATGGGGTGAGGGATAAAGGGAGAGAAAGGGTCTCAGCAACCCTGGTATAGATTGTCATAGGCTTCTGAGGAGACACACCTGAGAAGCCTGGGTATCTGGCTTCCCAATTATGTTTGGCCCCAATGAACTCATGATAATAAACAACAGCTTATTGTGTCTGCTAGAATTTGGTGCATCTTGTTTATCTTGTTGTAAGATCCTCCTGGAATACACGGAATATAATTTCTTAAGACAGATAATAGACAGCCCTACCAGAGGGGATGCAGTACTGGGCGTGACGGTCACCAATGCAAATTAACTAATTGGCGACATTAAGATTGGAGGCAGCCTGGACTGCATTTATTGCAGGCTGGTGGAGTTCTTAGTCCTGAGGCATATGGGTCACGTAAAGATTAAAGTCAGGACCCTGAATTTTAGGAAAGCAAAATTCCAGCTCTTTGAGAAGTTAGTCACCCCCTTGGAAACAGCCCTAAGGGACAAGGAAGAAACACTGAGCTGGCAGATCTTTAAGATGCTTTCTATAGAACTCAAGAGCTTTTGATCTCCAGGTGTAAGAAATCGAACAAGGAAGGCAAGAGATCAGCATGGCCGAGTCAAGACCTGCTGGTCAAACTAAAGGACAAGAAGGAAATGCACGGGCAGTGGAAACAGGGACATGTAGCCTGGGAAGAGTAGAGGGACTCTGCCCAGTGGTGTAGGAATAGGGTTTGAAATGCCAAGGCATGGCTGGACCTGAACTTGTCAAGGGATGCAAAGAATAACAAGAAGGGCTTCTACAGGCATGTTGACCAGAAAAGGAAGGTCAAAGAAAGCATACCCCCCACATGGCGTGCAAGATTGGCAAGCTGGTAACAACAGATGAGAAGACTGAGGTACTCAAAAACACTTTTGCCTCAATCTTCAGTGGGAACCTTTCTCCTCCTACGTCCTGAGTTGATGGACTGTAAGATGGGGAGCAGAGGGTCAAAATACCTCCCACTGTAAGAGAAGAGCAGGTTCATGACCACCTGGGGAACCTGAATCTACATAAGTCTACGGGACCTGATGAGATGAACCTCAGAGTTCTGAGGAAACTGGCCGATGTAGTTGCCAAGCCACTTTCCATGATGTCTGAAACATGGCAGTGGGATGAAGTCCCTGGTGACTAGAAAAAGAGAAACATTGCACCCAGTTTTAAAAGGCTAGAAAGGAGGACTTTGGGAACTACAAATGTGCCAACCTCACGTCTGTGCCTGGGGAGATCATGAAAAGGTCCTTCTAGAAACTATACTAAGGCACATTTGAGACAGCTGACATGGCTTCACCAAGGGCAAGTCTTGCCTGACCAACCTAGTGGCCTTCTATGATGGAATGACTACATCAGTGAACAAGGGAAGAGCTATGGATGTTGTCTATCTGGATTTCTGTAAGGCCTTGGACTTGGTCTCCCACAACATCCTTCTTTCTAAATTAGAAAGAGATGGATTTGATGGGTGGACTCTTTGGTTGCTAACAAGTTGATTGACTGATTGCATCCAGAGGGTAGTGGTCAACAGCTTAATGTCCAGATGGTGACTGGTGACAAGTGGTATCCCTCAGGAATCCCTGCTGGAACCAGTGCTGTTTAATATTTTCACCAATGACATAGACAGTGGGATTGAGTGCACGCTCAGCTAGTTTTCAGATGACACCAAGCTGAGTGATGCAGTTGACATGCCTGAGGGATGGGTTGCCATACAGAGGGACCTGGACAAGCTTGAGAAGTGGGTCTGTGTGAACCTCATGAGGTTCGACAAGGCCAGGTGCAAGGTCCTGCATCTGGGTTACGGCAATCCCCAGTATCAATACAGGTTGAGAGATGATGAGACTGAGAGCAGCCCTGCAGAAAAGGTCTTGAGGGTACTGGTGGTTGAAAAGCCAGATATGAGTCAGGAATATGCTCTCACAGCCCAGAAAGCAAACTGTATCCTGGGCTGTATCAAAAGAAGCATGGCCAGCAGGTTGAGGGGGGGGATTCTACCCCTCTGCTCTGTTCTGTTGAGACCCCACCTGGAGTACCGTGTCCAGCTCTGGATCCCTCAGCACAGGAAAGACATGGACCTGATGGAGCAAGTCCATAGGAGGGCCACAAAAATGATCAGCAGGCTGGAACATCTCTCCTGTGAACAAAGGCTGAGAGAGTTGTGGTTGTTCAGCCTTGAAAAGAGAAGTCTCCAGGGAGACCTAATTGCAGCCTTTCAGTACTTAAAAGGGGCTTATAAGAAAGATGGAGACAGCCTTTTTAGCAGGGCCTGTTGTGACAGGACAAGGGGTGATAGTTTCAAACAAAAAAAGAGGAGAGATTCAGACTAGATATAAGGAAAAACTTTTTTTACAATGAGGCTGGTGAAACTCTGGAACAGCTTGCCTAGAGAGGTGGTAAGTGCCCCATGCCTGGAAACATTTCAGGTCAGGTTGTATGGGGCTCTGAGCAACCTGAACTAGTTAGAGATGTCCCTGCTTACTGCAGGAGGGTTGGACTAGATGGCCTTTAAAGGTCCCTTCCAACCCAACCCAAACTGTGATTCTATGATTGTAAAGGATAATAGCAATAGCTGCAGTTGGTGAATGACGCCAAATAAGGAAGCTAGAAAAAAACTACAGAGGTTTCTTTATCATCTTAATTTGTGTATAATGCATTGAACACACCTCTTTTAAGAGCAGAGCCACTTACAAAAGATAAGAAACTAACTTGTTGAGGATCTCACTTTTTCTTTTCACTTCATTCTATGATGGAAGAAGCAGAGTCAGTCAAGATGAGTGAATGGAATGTATCAAATTATATGCTCATATCATATGCTTCATTACAATAAGGCACTGACAACACCATCACACAAATTGTAAAGGCAGAGGACATGCAAACAGTGCAAAAAACAGTGCAAAGTGCCATTTGAAATACATTTGTGTCAGATATCTTTTTGGTCATGAATTTTTAAGAAAATGCAGTGATCAATCCCAGGTTTAAAGAAGCATTCCATAACTGTCATGCATCCCAAGTCCTTCCCAAAGAGCAGCTTCATATTCAAATATCTTGTCTGCTAAGGTCAGTGGGATGGTTATGGGTGTTTCCATTGCAAAGCTCTTGCCTTACCTTGTGATGGGACAGGAAAGAATATCAGGCTAGTAAGGCAGTGTAGCTGGAAAATACAATTTTCTTGTACTTTAAGACATCATCCAATACTACCTTTATTTAGAATCCATCAAGCTATTATTACTTGAGATACAAAAATGTGAACTAGACTATTTTATTTTGAAAGACCCTGTTGTTTAGACCTTTCCATTTGCTCTGAGATTCTGTAAAGATTGACACTTTGTCTCTAGATCTGAAATCCTATTTGGCACGGTGACATCTGGAATACTGTTTTGCAGAAGACTACAATTAGTGGAAAGAAGAGGGAGGAGTAGAAGGGGAAAAAAGTAGAGGTGGTATGCACTGTCTGCTAGATTCAAAACTATGCCTTCTATGATAAACCGATCAGGTTCATGGATAAAAGAACAGTAGTTGTCATTTACTTTTGAAAAATCTCTACTTCTGTCCTTTGAAGATGAGAAGATTCATCATATAAATATGCCATTTGTATTTAATTAAGCAGTAGTATACATTTCGTATTACAAAAAAGAAAACTGATTAAGATGTGATAACACAACAACAACACGCTCAAAATGTACTCTTTCAGACTTTCATATTTCTGTAAATACTGTGTAGTAAACGGGCCTTTAAACTGAATCATTTTTGTCATCTGCAATGCTTCTCAAAATGGGATACTGTTTAGATAGTGTTAGGTTTGTAGCGACAATGTATATGTGGAAACCAATTTTTTGTATTTGATATCTCAATATGGGAGTCACAGCTCTTGTCTGAATGTGTATTTTACTTTGAATCCACATAATTATGTTCAATGTGATGAGCAGCCATCAATATTGTCAAACAGGTGGTAACTGAAATCCTATTAGGAAGAAGTATGATAATGTGTGGCATGTGTGCAGTGAGGAATGAATGTTGTACATGGATTTTCATCAGTGAAATGATGCATAGGAGTTGCATGTCCAGCAGAGATGTCGAGTGCATTTACACTAAAATAGAGAAAAGCATAAGGATTGTGTAATCTAGGGACACCAGGCAAATCCAGAAGGATGCTCAGCAGTACCAAATCTTTGCGATTTGAGGGAGATTTGTGACAAGAAGGAGCTCAGACCATCAAGATGAAACCCTTTGATGAAGGAACATTAGCTTCATATTGAGACTGGAGGGACATTGTTGTTTTTTTCTCCTTCTTTAACTGAAGGGTTTTGCTCAGATTAAGTAATATGCCAGCTGCATTCCTGGCATGGAGCTAAACAATGGCATATTTTGCATAACATGGACAAAATACAGAAAACCAGCCTTTTTATTGCCTGTGATACCTTTCACACTTGAAAAGTGCCACCTCATAAGCAAAAGTAGTACTGCAAATATAACTGCAGGATGCCACGATGCAGGGTTTTTTTTTTCCTGAGAAGATGGCTTTTTCTTTGCACTCACAGAGATATTTGCATTTTTCAATTATTTGGTTGGGTTAATTGGTATGTTTACAACTCTTGGAGATTGTAGTGTCTCCTAAAGCTAATCTTGAGATAATGTATTTATTAAATGCTAAAAAATAAGATGAGGCGTTAGTGCACTTACTCTTCTGTCAGTAACTTGTGAGAATAGACCAGGATGGGGGCATCAACTTTAGGATCACCTGCTGAGTTTAATAAAGGGAGAGGGTCTGAGCAGTTTAGCCATAAAAAGTCATGGTGGTGTTATTCAGTAAAAGCTTCGGCTTTCCTTGGAAATCCCACTCTAAATCTGGGTAGCTTATATGTATTATAATTAGTGTGTATTAATTGCTGCAAGCAAGCAAGGAGGTAAGTTATTTTTCCCCAGAAGAACTGTTCTTTCCCATCTTACTTTTAGTTTATGCTTACAGTAACTGTGATTAACAGTTCTGCAGACATGGGAATGAGTGTACAGGAAGGAAGGAAGGGAAGGTAATACTGCTAGCTTGCACAATTGTGCTGGAAACAGGACAACATTTAAGAAAACTGTAGCACTGCCTTCGTATTTTCCTGCTTGGAATGGCAAAAACTCTGTCCCTCTCAGTAGGGCAGCACCAAGGCATAGACAGGATCCTTGTACCTTGCAAGGACAGCAAAAAAAGCTCCCTGGTCCTTTGCCACAAGGGAAGGAAGGATGCAAGCAGAGGAAGAATGTGGCCTCTGATATGACTGCCTTCTGCAACATGTAGAGCATTCTGCGGGGTGGCTGCTCAGTATCTGATCAGCGGATGCTGGAGTTGCCATTGAACTGACATGTCCTGGGTGATTTTGTCTGCCTTTCTGCTCAGACCAATATGCTATTAACTGGTTTTGTTTCACATTTTCAAACTTTTATTCAGAGTTGTGAGAATGGGATGTTGACAGTTGTTAGTAATTGTATTACTTCAGAAATCCTTCATGGGCTTTGTGCTTTATTCTGATCATACCACATGACTTGTGAATGACGTTTTAAATTTCACATGCTCTTAGAAACCTGAAGTCAAAACTCCCACTGCAGAATAGCCTTGAGCTTTGCATAGGTCTGTTAGACAAGATGGCGAGCGTGCACTGCTGGAGACTTTGTACAGAGGTCAGATAATCCCTGGAAAAATAATTGGAATGTCCCATATTTCTTTTTAATAATAAAGACAGGCTGTCTTGGGAAAATCATGGAAGTTGAAGGAATCTGGGAGGTGTACGGAAGAGTCTGGGAGCATGGATGCGGCAGAGGAATGGAGGAACTGAGGTGTATGCAGGAGAAAGGCTTTGAGGTGCTGTAGGTAAAGTGTAGGGCACTTGAAGCTACTGCAATGGCAAAGACAATGGCAGTGAGGAAGTATGAAGCATAAAAATAATGCCTAATACAGAATTTTACTGATAGAAAAAGGAACAGACCTATGGAGAGAAGTGGATGTAGATTTGAGCTGGCTTAAGGGATGACTACTGGTAGTGTAGAGATCATAGGGAAAATATGAAGTAGAGACAAGAGGCTGAGGAAGGTTGCTGGCTAGCGTGGCAGGGCTGTTTCATCACAGGCTAGTGAGGTAGCCTTCAAATCTGGAGATCAGATAACTAGATAACTTCCTTCTGCATGATCATCTTAAGCAAATTTTGGTCCTGAAATGCTCAGCCATGCTATTAGGAGAGGCTGTTTCTTCCTGAAAGCTCCAAAAAGTGAATGTCAGTTATCTCAGCCAAACCTCAGCATGGGGAATTTGCTCATCCTGGAGTCACACAATAAATCCAGCATTACAGTGTGCTCAGCAGAGGCAAAACAAACATTTAACACGGAAAGGAAGCAGCTTGGAGTGTGTGCTTGTGAAAGAGATATGCTGTGCAAATAACAGATTGGGCTACTAAATTGCCCACTCACTAAAGAACGTGCAGTATTTACATGAAATTAAAGTAAAACAAAAATAAAATAGTTGTCACAGAATTCCCAGCTAAAAATGAAATAGATTTGTTAGAAAATGTGACTGTAGTTTCAAAACCAAGTACCTGCATGCAGTTGATTGCTCCAAAGGACTGAGAGCTGGTATTTTAACAGTTACATTTTGTTTCATTGAACTGTGCTAGTAACTATAACTATCCATTTCTTTCCTGGTGTTTCAGGTACAGAGAGAACTGGCTGCTGTCATTGCCTTGAAAGCAAGGAAGTCAGGTGAGTCAGGCTGGATTCTAGAGGGGGGGGGTTGTAACGCTGTTCT
>JANHFX010002212.1:54654-94977 GCA_027560015.1 Chloroceryle amazona
AGCCCCCGCCACGCCGCCGGGCCCGGGCCGCGCCGGTGAGCCTGGCACCGTCCGGGCAGCCGCGGTCCCGCACGCTGGGGATCACCCCTGCGCCTGAGGGTTTGCAATGTGCTAAGCGAGGCTTGGGAGCAGCCTCGGGCAGGGCAGAGGTAAATTGCGTGTCTGCCCCCAAAAGGTGGGGAGCCCCGGGTCCCGCAGGTGGACTTCGCAGCAAGCTCAAGGGCTAAAGCTGGAGTCGTGCGGCAGCAAGGGCCGGGCAGCAGCGCTGGCTTGCAGGGGGCCGCGTCCCGTCCCCTGCCCTGCCTGGGGGCTCTGTTCTCAATCCCCTCATCAAACCGAGCGAGGTTAAAAGCGATCCTTTGCCAATCCACGGACCCCAGTACAGAGAAGGAAGAGTAGTACAGGTGTGGGGCAGCCAGCCACTGCTAAGGGGAGCTAAACTGGCTTTCTGACCTGGAATGGCCACATGCAAGCCAGATTGAGTTGCTTAGGGACAGACAGCTGTCCCTGCCTGCTGTTCAGCAGCAAAATTGTTAACTATGATGGCATTCCTCTCTTAAGCATTTAAATAATTAGCTTTCAAAGTTAACACCCTATTAAGCCAAAGGGAGGAAGTTCACACCTCTCCTGGTGTTATTGTTCTAGTCTGGGTGACTGCAGCAGCAAAATGACGCTAGTGCCTTGGTTTGTGTTGTGAAGGTTTATCTTCGTAGCCAGAAGGGGTAGAAAGAAGAAACTTCATTTATAGGAAAGGAAGAAAGCACAATGCGGCAAAGTCTATGGGAAGGTTGCAATGCTGTGGGTTCCAGGAGTTCTCTTATGTGTGATTTTTATTTTTTTTTATTATTTATTTTTAACTATCCTTTCCACTTCCAGTTGGGTAAAAGGTTCTGCTATGTTGGGTAAGACAATGTATTAAAATGAAATATTGTCCATTGTATTATTTGACTTATGAATATCTTACTCATCAAAAAGAATTTATTTACCTTCAAGTTTGAGGGCATACAGAGCAACTTCTTGTGGAGGCACTGCTCTGTGGGTAACCCTGGCACCCTTGGCAGGATCCTTCCATAGGGAGGAGAAGGTCCATAGTGCAGCAGGTGGCTGTTGTGACCCTCAATACACGCTGGTCTGTCTAGCTAAGGTGAGCCCTTTGGCAAGCTCCACGCTGCCTTCCTTTCCAATGTCTTAAATCTATGAGTTTCGTAGCAAGGCAGTAAAAGCAGGGGTGTGCTTTCGGTTAGTAATGGTGACACAGAGGAGGTGTTCGGTTCCAGTGTAAGCGGTGCTTACATTCCCTTTTCCTTCACACCCCCGTGTGATGGCTGCTTCTGGTGAGGGAGCTAGTACAAAATTATTTACTTTTGTTTCTTATGTCTTTGTTATTTTTCTGCGATTTAATGAGCTGAAATGGAACTACTGAAGGACAAGGCTCTCCCCCGCAAGAATTCTCTGTTCCAAAATTAGTTTATAGAAGAATCTGCTAGCAAAATCTCAGCTCTGGTCTGTGGGGACACAAGAGACTCAGATCAGATGATGGCCCTTGTGATCCTTAAGCGACCATAAAAAAATAAGATCCTGAATTCCCTAGGCTAATTTGCAAATGGACACATTTGAACTGCACATTAGCAAGCTAATGTTCATTTAATAATTCTTTTCTTTCATTCTTGGTGACCTTTCCTCCAAAGGAGGATAAATGCTGCAGGTTGAAAAGGGAATTAGTCACAGTGTTTGTTTGCATTTTTTTCCCCATCTCTGGTCTCAAGCCTGAAGCCAAACACAGCATTAAATAGATACATATAGATCAGGGTAAAACACCTTTGCATTCCTCTGGTGTTGCTGCTGTAAGATGTGCTGGAGTATTCATATCAGGGAACAAAGCCGGGTTTATGCTGGCAGGGAACGAGGGGTTTGGCCCAGGACCGAAGTTCACAACTTTTTTTTGTGTGAACATGCTACAGTTTTAGGGAACTGTCCAGAATCAACCAGCACTTGCCTGGGAAATACTTTCCCATGCCACCCCAACCTTCCGCTCACTTTTCCTAGATCATGATGTTTTGGCAACATCAAGCCTTTTCATTAAAAAATAAATGGCCAATTGACAGCAGGTGGGAAATTATTCTTGAATTCTTAGATGTTATGACAGAACTTGTACAGCATTCACAAAAGCCCGCGAGGGCAGTTCCTGGACAAATTCAGAGGGTGCCTGTGAGTTGTTACAGGGTTAAGAGCCACATGGTATAGAAATACAGCAATTGTTTTCCTACGTGTGTGATCATCTCCAGTAACGTACATTGCTGAATACTCTTAAGTATTTTAAGAAATTTTGTTTGGGTTTTTTTTTTTTATTTAATAGACAAAACATGTAGTAACCTTTCATAGAGAAACCAAGAAAATATAATTGTTGTTATTCATCTGTGTGGCCACTTCAGCCTTAAAGGCACGACATTCTTGTGATGGAGAAAAATGTATCAGATGGTGTGATTCCTTAAGTATCATTGCCTGGATGTACTTAAATGATTCAATTGTGGCTGGTTCTGCTGTGTTTGGATAGGAGGCAGAAAGGACACAAAAATCAAGTTTGTGATGGAAATTACATGAAAAAGAGGCTGACTGCTGCCTCTCCCATGAGGGCTGCGAAGAACATCAGTGTGAGGTCTGGGATTATTTTGGTTTTCCCCTTTAAGAAAATATTTACTGGTTCTTTTTTGCATTCCTTACACAGTCTAAACATTACTGAAGCCAAGCAGAAATGGGTTTGGATGAACTTTTTAAGCTTTTTTAGAGCCGAGATGTGAAATTGCTGATAAAACTAGCTGTTTTTTCCTTTTTTTTTTTTTTTTTTTTTGCAAGCTGTTCACTTAGGGCACTTCTAAACTGAGGTAATTTTCTCACCATCTTTAAAATTGTTCATGCTGAAATAATTCAGCACCCAAGGATACCTGTATCAGTTGGGGTTGTGGACATGTACCCTCTTTCTCTTTCCCTTTGTGCCAGCTAAAAGATATGACCACCCTCAGCCCCAGGTGTTTGCTGCTTGTCACCAGCTCCCCACACAGATAGCACACCCTTGCTAATCTGCCAGCCCAGCCAGGTTAGCAAGAGCTAACCTGTTCCTTGAAGGTCTGACTGTTTGCTCAGGTTGAAGATGCTCAGGGGTGCTCACCCTGGCACCAGGCAGGAAAGGGGACGCTTGTAACAGTTGCTGCTGACAAGAAACCAGTTGGCAGCTACTAACCTTTTCCCCAGGCACAGCTGTTTCCGGAAGGCCCATCTGCTCAGGCTTGTCAGAAAAGCTGGCTGGATCAATGTAAATCACTTAAACCTGGACCTGTGGTCTTGTTTCTAGCAAGGTGCCACTCCTTTAAGTGCCATGATTAATAGCCAATGTCTGAGGGGATATTTTGCTCATCAGTGGTTACAGCAAATTGATTTTAGGAGAAATCTGGAAATTGAAAGGAGAGTTGGGGAAATGTTGTGTTTCTGCTGGGGAAATGTGTTTCTGCTAATGCAGCTGCAGACTTAAGCAATTTGCAATTGCTCAAACAACCATTTTTTTAGCATTCTTTATTATCTTCCTGCTTTGCAGCATTCGTGGCTCATGCTTGTTGTTCCCACTGGTGTTTCACACATGGGTGTCATGAATGCTCTTGTGTCTGCCCCAGTGGCAGTGGGTAAAATGGGGTCATGCACATGTGGGAGCATGGAAAAGGATGAGGCAGCTCTTTGCGAGGAAGGCGGGTAATGAGGGAAGGGATGGCACAGAGCCCTCAGCCTCACTGGATGGAGTAGGTTGCCTGGGGAAACCCTGACCTTCACTAGGAAGGCAGAGGCCACACGGGGCTGTTGAGGCCATCACTCTGATTATTGCTCTGTTGGGTTGTTACTTTCCCAACCTGAGGCAGAGAGATGCCACAATGTCCCAATCACATTTTGATTTTGTCTAGCTTTAAATGCTGCTGGGATGTAACCCTCATTACTTTGTTATAGCTATAGCCCCTGTGTTTTCAACATTCACCTTCAGTTTCAGAGGCTGTCTGGTAAAGTGATGCCAGCAAACCAACAGTGACGTTTTATACCAGCCTCTGTTTTACTTTGATAATGGATTAAAAAAGACCCCTGAACGGAATAAATTATATTGGCAAAATGACACTTTTGCCCTTTTATAATTATATATTTTTATTTTATTTTATTTTTGTTAGCATAACTGTGGGGGAAGAAAGAAGAATTATACACTATGGCATAGCAATATCAGCAGAAAATCTGCAATAAAAATAAAATAAATCCATATGCTTTATTTGTGAGGTCAAGAACAGACTAAAGTTACTTTTCTTTTAAGTTTCTGGATGCTGCCTAAAGGTTAGGCTGCTTTTTGTCTGCAGCAGACTCAGAGCACCCACTAAGACACACCAAGCCAGATCTCATGGCTCATGTTGCATGTATTAGCTCAGCCATGGTAACCTGGTTGTGTGTCTAAAAATTCAAGCTGATGAGTGAGGATCGCTTGGGTGGGGGTGGCTGATGAAGGTAGTGCTGCTACCTGTACAGCTGATCTGTTCATCAATTGAATCCTGGGCTGCCTTGGCTTGCAGACATAGCTGTAAATCAAAACAGGACTAGTGATCCTTGTCTGAAAACATGGTGCTGTGGGCTGTGGCTGTTCAGATCCAGCGTCACGACCAGCTTAGGTACCCAGGAGTGAAGGAGAGCGGAGGTCGACAGAAGGAAGCACATAGGCTGCCTATCCATCAAAGCCATGAGCCTGGCACTCTTCAGGAAATGGATTTGCCAGCTCTACCACTTCAAGGATGCTTTTGTTGTCACAGCTGCTATGCCTACAGTGGCAAATCATTTGATGTGTACACAAGATTGTTGATATTTGAGTATGGTGCTTGTAAGTAAATGAGTATGTTGTAAGGTAAAGTCACTTCTCGTGTGTTTCATTGGGTCTGATGCTCCTGACCTGTCATGTGTGATGTTTCAGAATGGCTGAGGGCTTAATGTCCAACTAAAATACAGCATGTGGATGTGCTGACAGTAAGTGTGTCTTGGGCTATAGCTAGTAAAACTACTTATAGATACAGCTGTTTGTAATACGTAAGTCAGCTGTGTCTCTTAAAAAGTGGTCCTTGTTACTTTATATAGGTAAAACTAACTCTGGTTTCTACCCACCCAGAGCTCACACATTTGATCCAAACCTTTATTCTTTGAAGTCTGGCAAAGTTCACTGCTGTTAAGCAATTTTAATTGAGCTAAGTTACTGATTTCGCTGTGCCAACAGCAAATAACCTTCAATAGATCATCTTTATTTATTTATTGAGATGACTTCCACAGGTAATGATGGTGTTTGTTAAGATTGAGATCACTTTGCTTACAAAGAATTTCCCATGGCCGAGATGAAGGATAAATCTACTTATTTTGTTAGTCTGAATTGACCTTCTGCAATATAATGAAAAAAAAAGGGATGTCTGATTTTGTTTATACTATATGAATCATCAAGTCTTGTTATAATGTATGGAAAACTGGAGTTTCCTTAAATGCTGACATTTTATCAGAATAACAATAGCAGGATTTGGAAGTATTTAGTACTGCATTTTACTGCCTAGGGAAAACACGGTATACCTTGTTTAGGATTTGTCCAAACCCAATAAGGTGTAACTTCCAGGGTTTGTCCAGAACCACTCAAGGAGTTACCTAGAAAGCTAAACTAGGAAGACAGTTTCTTCAATGGTTGTCCTATTTGACCTAAACTGGGCCATGCTGCTTTGCTGATGCTTCTGATTTAAATCTGCCTCCTTCCAATTCTTTCCCTCTTTCTTATTTTAGCAATTCATCAAAATGAAGGAAACAGCAGTCAAGAAATAAGAGGACTAGAAGAGCTCAAGGGTACCTCTGATGCTCAGGTAAATGTGTAAGATTTATGGTATCTTGGGAACTTTTAGAGATCTACTAGTTGAAAGATCTGCTTTCAATAGCTCTGGGAAATGGATTTTCCTCAATGTTCTGTGCGGGGAGCCTGTAGGAAGGAGAAAGTCTGCTGGATCTTGTCTTATGTGACTATTTAGACTGAGATTGATGATTACTCTGGGAATTAATCCCATAATGTTGCAATCATACAGCATTCTTCAGCTATCTCTCTGCTCATTTTAGATGATACATATAGCATATACCAGATGTGAATGTAAAATGAGATGTGATTTAGGAGTTAAGGGCATGTGATTTTGATTGAATTTTAATCACTGTAACTAGACTTGCAATGAAATGAGGATACTTATTAGTCACTTGAGTGTAAGCAACAACCTTTTCTCTTTTCCTTCTCTAACTACCCTCATTTGCAACCAAGATTTTGCTCAGAAAAAAACTTAATTGCCTTTTATAGCATTTTATTGTGGAATTGCTTACCATTTTTAATTCTGTGAATCTTTTTTGATTAATCTCCATTCAATTAATGCATTCAAATTGTGCAAGCATAATATATTGCTATTTGTATTGGTACTGATTATTGCTTTTAATTTAAAATTGATTTCTCCCAGTCTTGACTGTCATTTTTTTTTCCTTCTATTCCTCTTGCAAATCTTATGTTCCGCACCAGTTGCTGACATTTCTCCTTCCTACATATGCAACTTGCAGTTCATGTCTCTGATTTTAATCTTCATACCTTGCTCTCTAAAAGGCTGTGTGCAATCATGACAGGATTTGCTTGGAAATCAGTTTCCAAAATTTGAAAGAATTTGAAACACATTTAAAATGAAACCATTATTAAATGATCAGTTAACAAAAGTGTTCAAGTGCCCAACTGGGAGGGGAACAGGAGCATTAGCAAAAGAACTGTTGCTCCAATTTGTCAGTGCCATAAAAATGTCATCCTGCAAAAACCAAATACTTGTTTGGCTTAAGAGTGTGATTTTTGGTTTTTTCCACTTAAGTGGGACTGTGCATGTGACTGGAGCAAAGCAAATGATCTTTTGAGGCAGTGGCATATGGTTTTAAGTTTTCAGGTTGATCAAAGGTGAAGGCTGTAATAATTATATTGTTTTCACCAGACACACGAGACAGAAGTGCAGTGGAAAAGAAACAAAACCACCCCAAACCACTTCTGTTAGCGGAGTTTATGGGTGTGGTTCCTACTCTTAACACTGTTCTGCAGGACATAGGCTTAACTGACACTTGAGTTGTTTGCAAAACTGGTAGAAATGTGGAAAAAAATAAGTACAGGGATTTTAAAGACCAAGTATGCTGTGAGCAATGTAGATAATGTAAATAAAAAATTCTATCCTGTCTGCCTAGGGCTGTCTTAATTCCCTCCATAACACTGCTATCATATTCATTTATGGCCTTTGCAGAGGGAATATTTTCCAGTGGATGTGCTGAAACAGAGAATGTGTTGTCAGCATCTTTGCGTTTCCAACCTCAGTAGTGACTAATTTACTTTTCTTCCCATTAAGCATTTTTATTTAATTTCAAATGTTGCATAAACACCCTCAATTATAGTAATTTTGTGCCATGAATGGTAGTAACGTTTTATAAAAAGCTCCTACATTGTTTTATCATTAATTAAAGTCAGTTAAAACTGACTTTTGTGATTTTCACTTTTACATAAGTTAGTACTTGTATCTCTGTGTGTACTTGAATTAGAGGACTAAGCACCAGCGTCTGGGCATGCAGGATTTTGGAGGGTGTGTGCCCACTTAAAATACAAATGGAAATTGAGCTTTGCAGGTAGGGCAGCTTGCCTTTACCCTTTTGTCTAACAAACAGCTTCAAAGTTATTTCTTCAAATGTAAATTTATATTGACAAGTGAAAATGATCAGTAGTAGGAGACTCTATCAATATCTTCCCAAACAGCTTTTAGAAGTTGTCATCAATTAATTAATCAATTGACCCAGACACTTTCTTATTTAACAGAAACATTTATAGTGGAAAGTCAGCATAATTGAGGAAATCTTAATTAAAAGTGAGGGATTCATATTTTTCTTAATTATGAAAAAGCTTGTTTAGCTTTTTATATTTCAAATGCATTCTTCAGTCCTAGACCAAGTGTGTACAATTAACTTGATAATACCTTAATTCTCTTAGAATATTTTTAGTTGATGCTTTATCCTCTGGAAACCAAATAAAATAAATAAATTTTCATGTTTTCTGCAATTCTTTAAATTAAAAAATAGATGGGGGAGGAGGGGGACCTGTTAAAATGTAAATTTTTTTCTTGGTGGTTATTTGAAACAGGACAATATGATTCTTTAATCAAATTGCCGATTTTAATATAGACCATATTTGTAGCAGGACTAAAGGGCTTGTATCTAGAGTTATTTCTTCCCCGGGGTGCTCATCCATGTAGAAACCAATAATATGCTCTGTCTGAACACAGGCAGAGGGCAAGGAGTGCAAGAGAGCGAGGTGCATGTCTTCAAAAGGATGTCTTTCTCCAGGATGTTCTTCCACTTGTATGTGCCGAAGCTAGCTGTTATCTCAAAACTGAAATCCCTCTTCCTCAACAGAAGTGGTTTTAACCATTGGGCTTTGCTTCATACATTCAAGATCAATATATATTTGTTTGTCAGAGCGAACACTGCATTTCTGTCAATGTCCATCTGACATTTGAGGTACAGGGACTCATAACTATCTATGCCACTCGTAGGTCATGATCTGACTTGTCTGGGTGCAACATGAAGGTGTGAAAACTGCCTCCCCATTATTAGGACACGAGGTCCAGAAAGACTATAAATCTTTATAGTCCCAAAACCTTAATAGGCTGTAGCACTTTGAGCTGTCCTTGGCCTATGAGCCTTGGGGGGGATTATGTTATACTCTCTGCTGAAAGTGTCCCAAAGCCATGAAATAAGCAGGTTTGGCTTTAGTTAATGTCCCTAAGTCATCAAAGTTTTGTGGAGTGCAGATATTAGACTTGAGCTAAGTCTGTGATGATTACCTTGGTTACCTGTGAAAAAATGGAATTTTAGGAAAAAACTCATCTAACCATTTAAAAAATGTCTACTGTAAAGTCAAAAAGTTTTCTTAAGTACGTCTTTTTCTCTATTGATTAAATGAGTTTGGACGACTAATTCTTCTACGTTCGATAAAATCAGTCTCACTCCTGATCTGTAGGTGATAATGGTATGTCAGAACTGGTTTATAAAACCATGTTCTCGATTTAGAACATAAGGAGCTAATCTCATAGAAAATGTAAGGATCTTCAGGTTAGGTGCTGCACTTCCGTAGTTTCTCAGTGGATTTCTGACCTTAAAACCACTGCATAGGTTCCATATGTGGGAAAGCTGCAGTCCTCAGGAGGCTGAGGACTAAGCAGTGGACAGAAGAAGCACCGGCTGTTTCTGAAATGCTTTCCTTCTCCAGACCATAAGTACCTGATGCAGGCTTGTGAGAAGATGCCTTCATCCTCAGTGGAAGAATGTAGGCATGTAAAAATTTATTTCAAATAATTCAGTAAGGATGACTCTTTGGATTTCGTTGTGGAAGCTATGTTTTTTCTATCAACGTTAAAGCTCTTACTCAGAGTGTGGATTTGTTTTCCTTCTCAGCTGAAGAAAACTTAACCCACGTTTCTCTCTTCCTTGGAGAAACCAGTGGACTGTAGGATGGTTTGGGTGGGTGCTCTTGTGCCTTCTGCTGCCATGGGCAGGATTTTCTTAAGACCAAAGGATTGGAGCCTGTATGGCACTACAGCTTAGTGGTCAGGGCATCCCTGGCTTTTGGTCCTGACTAATGTTTTGTGAATTTTGGAGTATGTACTGATTCAGTTAAAGTCAGGATGAATAGTAGAAATAAAAGGGTGGAAGAAGTGTGGAAGAAGGTTTACTTGCAGATTGCCTTTGAAGATGTATAGCAAAACCATAGCCGTGCCACATACCTGGCTCTCCCAAGCTGTATGCTGTTCCCATAAGGAAACATCTGGGCTAATAAAAGCCATGTGGTATTATTGAGCCAGTTCTCAGTTATGCAGAGGCTATATCCATGACCATGGAGATATCCATGGAGAGTGGCTGACTTTGCAGGCAGCAATTTAGCCCTCGTTAGTTAACTCTGCGATGGGTCTGATGTGGCTGTGTGCAAGCATGAATCGGCCTCTATGCATGTATGTATGTTTTTTTTATAAAACAACCAGTGCTGAATGTTTTGATGAAACACTACTGGCATAGCTTGAATACCAAGCAGAATATTAGCCAAAAAAAAATAAAATAGTCGTAGCAGAGTTTTAAAAGCAATTCTCATTTTCTTCTCTAAACAAAATCAGGAGGTATCGATTTTTTACTTACAGAATAAATAAGCATGGTGCAGCTGGCTTTTAACTCTTGAGGCTTGCATATGTGAAAAATGGTTGGAGCAGAAGTAGAGGGAGTTGTAGCCTGTTATTTTTAGGACTGCCTTGTGTTGCACTTCATTCTTTTTCCAGGGCTGTTCCTGGCTAACTTTCCCATGAGTTTTTAACCTCTTGCTCTTGTTCTCTTATGTAACAGGAAACAGGCTGACAGGAACAAATAAAACACCGCATATCTGATAGTCACAGTCAGAGGAGCAGTTGATTTAGTTAGCCCTGCCTTCATTCTTCCAAAGTAGATACATTTGGAGATTTAGATGTGCCTCAGCTCCCTTCTCTCCAGTTGTTTCCCAGGAAGCAGCGACTTGTTTGTGTACAGCAAGCTGCACTGAAGTACTGCAAATATGAGAAAACAGATGTGTCTCTTTTAAGGTTGAAATCTGTGGAAGCGTCATGTCCTGGGATTGTGGATTTAAGTATCTGTTTGCTCTTTCTCCCACCCTGAAGGCAGGGGTTTTGTGCAAGCTTCAGGGAAGAGATGACATCGGACGGATTGAGCTGGTCCAGAAGCTGGCAAGAGAAAACTGCCAGTTTTTGCAGGTGGATAGAAAACCAGCGGAGAAGGCAGAACAAGTAAGACATTTGTTGTTTGGGGGTTTTGTTTCTTTCTGGTAGGGGAGGGAGATTTAGGTCACAAAACTGAAATAGCAAAGCTGATGGTCAGAATCCAGGGCATGCATTAGTCATGGAGCTGTAGCTGCTCTCCTCTGGCATGTACATTTCTCTGAACTGCGTTCAGTTCAATAATTGTCAACACACATTATTATGTTGTCATAAACTGTCAGTTACTGTTATTAATGTCTTACACATGTAAGAAATAGCAGATGATTTCAGCATGCTTTCTGCCAAATTGTTGTGATTATGAAATACTTGGGTTTTAGGGTTCATTAAAGTAATGTATTGGGTATGTGAGTGCTTCAAATACTTTAAGTTTCTTAAAATTACTGGTATATTTGGATTCAAATATTGGCTGGAGCTTTTCAATGTGAATTTAAAAGAATGGTCTCATTAGTGAATTCAGCATTTTCTTTAAAAAAAAAATGTTTTCAACCAAAAGTGACACTGAAGAAAGCAGTGTTCTGTTTAATGCTTCTGAAAGTGGTTATTCGGATGTTAATAACTGGATTGCAAATACACTAAAATCTGACTGCTTTGCTTATAGCACAATGTATCCTAATTTTGTTGTCCTACTAAAGATTTCTATTCTAATTGCATATTCATCTAAAGGTGCCTGGGATAATAACTGCAAGAAACAACAAAAATCCCACCTAGTCCTCATGTGTCTTGCTGTAATTTATTCCATTTTCTGCTCACTGGACAGTAGAAAAAAAGGCATGTGCTTTAGAAATGAAATACTTTTCAGCTCATCTGCAGTCTCATTCCTACTGAAGTAAGTCTGCACAAAGGAAAAGAGAAAAATGAAATATTATTTTGGAGCTTCATGCTGTTCTGTTTAGCAGCGTATAAGGTCTAGTCTGGTGTAGTTAAATATGTAATGGTATCAGTGTGGGCACATGAGGGAGGAGGGTAATTAGCCAGGCTCACATCTCTGAGATTGAATTGTTCCTCAGCAGATCTGCTAGCCATGAACATCTGGCAGAATTTCCATAACCGTATCAGGAAAGCCCAATTAAATGTTTAGGTGCTTAAGTAAAGATTTTACGACAAGGAAGGTTTTTAATTGAGTTTCAGGATTTGGAAGGAAGATTACAGATGCTGTGGGCATAGGGGATAGGAGACCATTGGGACTGTTACTCCAAAAATGACAGTGGATATTTTTGCTGCTTACTTCAGTCATTGCAAAGGGTGCTGTGCTGTCAGCTGCAGCTCTGTAGCTGCACAGATTACAGTACAGTTCCAAAAATGGAAATAAGTTCTCAGCTTTTCTTTGCCTTTGAAAAGTATGGTACTTAGCAATTGCTGCTATTTAGGAGATGAGTGACTTCAGTTTAGCAGGAGCTAGACCAAGCTGCTCACATCCCTACTAAACAGTATAATGCAGCAGTTACACCTTTAGACCTAGGAGGTGACAAGAGAGAGAAATGTTATCTGAGAAACAGCAAAATCCCAGGTCATTCCTCATGTGTCTTTTATTTCTGGGTGGGGAATATCTTACAGATAGTGCTGGCAATAACAAATTACAGTGTGCTTCCCCTCCCCCTCCCCCCACTTCTGCACTTTGATGGTTGTTGCAGGGTGAGGGGTGACATGGCTCTTCCATACTGTCCAGGCAGCCCATGCCCAGATGTAAGAAAGATTTGCAGTCTTTGGTGAGGGTGTATTTGCTAAGCCCCCAACCAGCCAGTTGATTTTGTTAGGAATAGTCAACAAGAAGGGATTACTGAACATGGGCAAGGTTTGTTGTAGCGTTCTCAGTTTAGCTGACTCAGATGATTCACTTTCACCGGAAAAACCCCACACTTTATGATGGGAGTGGTGGATCACATACGTTCAGGAAGCTGTGAGCTTCCATCCCTTCCTCTCCCTCCCTTCCTCTCTAGTGGTCTGAGAGCTGCTCTGGCACACGTGCAGGTGGCAGGATTTGGCTGGCTAGGCAGAGTTAGCTGCTCTGGGCAGCTCTTCCCTCTCTTCTCCAAGGAGAAAAGCAGCAGGCTGGATTGTAGTGAGTACTGCTTGGATGAGGTCTTTCAGACCTTCCTATCTCATCCTGCTGCTCCAGAAGCAATGGCAGATTCTTTGGCATCACCTTACTGCCCAGTTCCTTGTGCTCACTGTAAATGTTAGAGGAACAACATGTTCAGGGTGTGGTGTCCTTATAAAATCATGTGTAGCATGTCTTTATTTATTATTTTTTAAAGCATCATTTACTCTTACATGAATTTTTTAGAAACACAGGGGAATGGGCACTTGATGTAGGTAGTGAAATAGAACAGCTCTGCACGTTCTGTGCAGGACCTTCATTTCTCAGCAAGTATCCCTGCACTAAAGCTTTCACCAGCTTTCTCTCTTGGGCAGCTCAGACTGGGAATTCACAGATGATCTGCCTTCCTCAAAGGGATGGTGTTCGGTTTGTAAATGAGATGCCTGAACACCCTACCAGGCTCCAACCCTGCAGTTGGAGAGCTGGCTAGCTGGGCTGGCCTCCTGGCAGCCCATCCTGAAGCAGAAACGCTGCTGCTTTGCAGGGCTGAGTGTTTCAGTCATCCCAGGGCAGTGTCGCTCTTTGAGGCTGGTGGCTTTGTAACCCTTCTGGAAGTAAAATGGATGGCCAAGGGGGAATTTTTGCCTGAAGCAGAGTTCTGGTTTGTTCTACTCTAGGAATATGCAAAAAAACCCCTCAGTTTGAATGGAGGGTTAGAATTATGCATAAGCATAATTCCCCACTATGTGTACCATGTCCCATGCATATAATCGGAAATGGAGCTGGGGCTCCTCTGGTGCTACCCTCTGTGTTTCTAAAGCAGGTCTTTTCCATATCAGTACAACCTCACATGGTCTTCCAGCACTAATAGCAAACACAAATACAGCATGAATGGAATTTGTTGATCCTTGTATTTTCCTTTTGAAGAACAAAGAGCTCTCAGCCTGGCTGAAGAATCTGGTACCCAACGACCCAAATAACACTTTTTGCTATATGGTGAATGAGGTGTTGAGGTACCTGGAAAAATGACCCACTGTGTTTGTAAGCATTCTAAGTGTGATGGGGAGCTAGGTTGTGAGGAGGACTGGTGAATCCTCCTATCATTCAAATAACTAATGACCATCTTCATCTGAGGACAGAACTTCATGACTCACACTGGAAAGGTAGATGATATGTGGATGCATAAGAGCCTGTTCTTCCAGAGGTTTTTGGGCAGATAAAATATCTAATGGTATTCTTCAAGGTGTCGTGTTGGAGACTGTGTTCTGTGGCCTACACAGTAGGCAGTTGAAGCAAGGATTGGTTTGGGTTGCTGGTTTAGAAAGAGGTGAAATTTAATTTATTTTTTTTTTTAAAGGCGATGGGCTGGAAGAGTGGAAATGGGTGACAGCTGGGTAGGTCACTGGAGGAAACAGTTCAGTTTGGATCTGTGGTGGCAGAGAGAAGGGATTCATTCACTTTTATATGTTTTGGAGGATGCAAATTCGGATATATATGTGGTGATTTTGTACACACATTTTTATTTCATACTTTAAGACCTAAGTCAGAAAGTCCATACTGCTTTTGTTTTGGGTTTCTGGTTTGCTCTCATTTCTTTTCAGATTTATGATCTGGATAAAAAAGTGTCCTGAAACAGTCCTATAACTTAAAAAGGTTTTTTCTCTTCTGAGGCAGTTGCTCTTCTGTAGCACACAGTGCTAGATTCCTCTCTGGTGAATAGAATGTTTACAAAGTGCTCTAACTTTAATGGTGCTCACAGACTAGTAGAGGAAACCAGAAATAAACAACAGCGATTTTTTTTTTTTTTCTCCATTTCCACTCACTGATGTGTTAGAATAAGGTTCATAATTAAGGCACAGAACCATATGTGTAGGTTTCATAAAACTTCATTTTTGCTAACGAGTAGAAAGTACATAGTAGTAAATAAGCTTCTAAATAGGCAGATACACTTTTTTTCTGTGTTGTTGTATTTCTACAATAATATTCAATGTATTAATAAATAAAAAAAATGAAATAATTGTTTAAAATGCACAGAAATTATTTTAATATCAAATGTGGTCTAGAGTAAAAATAACTATGCAAGCTTGAAGTTCTAATTTTATCATTACATGCAAATGACACTCATAAGCCTAGGGAAGTGTAAAACTGGATATTTGTATTTTTACGTTATTTAAGTATTTCATTTCCTTATAACAATTGCTTTGACAGAAAATAGATGAAAATTCTATCTTGAAGTATTCAGCTCTAGAATGACCCTGTTTTTTTGAGGTTTGCTTACTGCAAGCATTAATAATATAGAAAACAAACTCTGTATGTAAAGCCATTGGAAGTAATTTTTCATAGCTTTTTTTGCTCAAGCAGACTTTTGAGATGTATTTGAGGCATAGCTGCACTGAACTGTATTTTTTTGGAACTCCTTTTAAGCAACTACTGGCTCGATTGAGTAATGTATTTGTAATAGATGTTATACTGTTTGTACAGTATATCCAGTTATTATTTCAATGAAGCAATGCACTAAGAAAATCACATCTGTTTATAGTGTCATTATCTTAGCAAAATTGTAGAAGTACTTTTCACCCCAGCAACATGGGGAAAATAATCTTTAGATTATAGTACCTTTTCCAGCAGTCAGATCAACTGAAAAAGCTTTCTACAAATTTACAGTTACATTCAAAGGAAATTTAAGATTTTCTAATGTGTTTGGTAGAGAACTAAAGAATATGAATCTCTTTATTCAACTATATAAATTATATTCGAGGCTGAGGCTCTTTCAGTACTTCCATGCATCAGTGGGGAGGGGAATGTTTCCTAAATCCACCTTCTAATCCCTCTACAGATTAATGTATATATTAATTAGAGGTGCATATTGTTTGAAAGTGTAATAGGTACATACAGCTTGAATGTATTGATTCTATTACTTAGCCAGTTCAAGATGAAAGAGTTATATCATAGGGGCAGGTATGTTTTCAAAAGGACAACAGGTACTGAAGAACAGTTTTGTTAATTTACTGGGTGCTAACTTTTGTAATCAGTGGTCTCATTAAGAAGACAGATGATTTGCTCATTGAATTAAGTTAGTGGTTGGGCTGAAGCTGTTAAAAGGTTTACAAAGGAAGATTAATGATTTAGAGCCTCGGGTTCTATAGGTTACAACAGGGGAATTTCTTGAGGAAATTCCAGCCATGACACATCAAGGTTATTTTAGGGTGCACCTACCTGTCCAGCTGGATGCCTGCAAGGAGAGAAGAATGAACATCAGGACGTGTCCAGAGCTGCAGTTTTTCTTAGCTTGACAAAGCCGTGGTGTTGTGCTGATGTACTCTTGGATTGATGATCAGTAATCAGGGCTCCAATGGAAAAAATATTCTTTAAAACAATGATGTTGAGTGATGTCTGAATGTAGTTAGTGACTGAATTCTGTACTTGACTTTTAAAAGCTATTGCTGCTTTTATTGTCTCTGCTCTGGCTGAGTCAGACCCATTGGGTGCAGATTTACTACTTCTGTCTTTGGGGGGCTATTCTGCATCTTAGGCAGAACTGTGGATCAAATGGATGTAAAAAGTATAGCATGAAAGTTTCTATAGAAACTTTCATGGCTTGAATAGCCATGAGATGGTATAGATGTCTGAATTCATTGAAGGGTAATGGATTTAGAACATCAGCACAAGCGTTTGCTATTTCCTTTCCTCTCTCAGATCCATCAGTGTTAGCAGTGAGAGCTGTACTAAGGTAAGGTGGTAGTTTGTAATTTTGACAGTCTTCAACTACAAGCCAAGAAAAAAGATGACTCTATCAATAAGGTCAGTTTATAGGCCATGTTGAGTAAGTAATTAAGAGGTAGCTACTTGCCTGCTGTGGAGGTAACCTGAAGTACAAGTCTCTGGTCTGAATCAGGAGAAACAGAGACTTGAATCTAGTTCTGTCGTGTTCTGGAGAGGGTGTCCTACTCCAGATGGTTGATCTTTCATCTGCTGGAATGAATGCACAGCCCCAGGTGATCACCTGTTCTTCATAAGACAACCTCTTTATCTTCTGAGAAGAAAAGACTTTTGCAAGTTCTAGGATTATTTTTTTTTTTTTTGCAGTGCAGAACAAGCACTAATATCCTTTTGAAATAGAGAAGTTTGCCAGAGATAAGGATCGTTGTGCTCAGATATAGGACTGGGATTATTTGGTTGCTAGGAAAAGCTCTGTTTCAGTCTCTTGTAACACTTTTGTTAAAATAATAAGAAAAGTATTTTTATTTGCTGTATATTTTTAAGAGGACTTTCAGTTCCTTTTGTCGAGTCTATTTAATGTGGCCAGAGTTTTGGAGGAGAGTGTCCCCTTGCCAGGAGGACAAAATAGTGGTGAGATGATATGGTCCTTTTTCCTGTAAAAATAAAGTACTTGAGGGGAGTCATGCTTTTGCTTGTGAGATCTGTTGTAAGCAGTGTATAAGATGTTAAGTGGGAAGGTGACTTTTTTCCTTTGAATCAAGTTACATACTCCCTAATTCTTTCCTCCAGATGCTCAACGCAGTGTTTAAAAGAAAAGAAAGCCTAATATGCTCATCTTTGATTTGTTCTGCAATGTTTAACTACTTTGTATAGAAGGAAATTCCACATACACATTTTGTATGCTGGGCTTTCTTTGGTATGGAACAGTGGTGACTCATTCTTGTATAGGACAATACCTTGGCTGCTGGGCTGAAAGGGGTAAAAAGGGCATGGGGTATTTAGCAGGCTACAACCTGGGAGCCAGTACACCAAACTTATATTTTTTACTTCCCTGGTTATTTAATATGTAACCTTCTTCAAATCACATCATTTCTCTGCACCTTTGTTTACCCAGGTATAAAATGAGGTCTTAAACATTTAGGACCTTGAAAAGGTGCTGTAAAACCTGTAGTGCTTAATGAATGTTGATGAATTGCTTTGAGATTCTTGAGAGGTGGTTTGGGGATCCTAGCAAGCTGGAAGTGGGTTGGCCTTTGAACTGCTGAGGGCCAGGGGGATATTTTCAAAATACCTGAGCATAGCTGAGGAAAGGCAAAAGCAGTTGCAATCACTTCACAGTTTCTGGGTCCTTGAGCATTGCTTCTGCAGTTGTGCTGCTGGCAGCATCCCTGCCCTGATTTCTTGTCCGAAGACCTGGGCTGCCCTTTGTTGTGCTGCTCCATGAAGAGATATGGGGAATAATGCAGCTGAAAGATAAAATAAATACACCTTTCCTAAAGGGGTTATTTTCCAACTTGATCAGTTTCTCTCGCAGTATGGGGATATGGAGTGAGAATGAGATGCCATGAGATGATCCTTGCTGTTGAGAGCTACCCTGCTACTCACAGTGAAGCATGGCCTTCCTCCTTCATTCTCTAAAGCCTTGTGGCTTGGCAAATGCAGAAACTGAGCTGCGTCAAATTAAATGTCCTTGTTTTTTTTTTGGTTGGCATAATTTAAATCTAGACTCTGTGCTTCACCGTGTGGCTTCATGAAAGCTTCCATGCATAAAGAAAGGAGTGAATGATGACTGGGAGTCAGCATCCAGGAGCAGGGAGTGGCCAGGAGTGCTGTTTTTCATGGGCAGTGGGACTACACAGCTCCTGGTAGCACCAACACTGAAAATACAGTTCCTTGATTCTGCCTTCTGCTCCACTTTTCAATGAGAAAAAGCAGAGGAACTCCTTGAAAGCTGTCATATGCAAGTTGTCACTGTCCTCTGCTTCCATGTTTCTCTCCAGATTCTGAATGACTTGCCTGCTTATGTCTCTAGACTGTCCAAAGGTTTACAGAAAATTATTCTATTTTCCCTTTAGAGAAGTAGAAATTACCAGTTTGTTAATTCAAAGCACCTGCTCTAATGTTTTCTGGTTTTAAATTTACCGTTCTGTCACTCTCTTTGTGTGATCAATACATTTGGTGATATTCTGAATGTTCTTTTCTCAATTTTTCTGATTTATGACATTGATAAACTCCCAGTTATGCTGATAATACAGTGGACGTATCCTACCATCTACTTCTGTGAAGTTGCTTCTATGCTTGTCCTGGGAAGTTTGAATAACAAAAGTGCCTGGATCTCTCTGTCAAGTTAGGGAATTTGTTACCTAAATTCAAGAAGCTTAAAAATAAAAGGTGATAATGCTTTGAATATGTACGGTGCAGGGAAGACAGAAGACAGGAATTCTAAGCAGTGTCTGAAATTCAGGAGAAGTAATTTTGTTCTTCACCTTTCAATGGTGCAGATCTTTTAAATCATTCACAGTTTTACTAGACTTTTATCTTGGAACTGAAGACAGTAAAGGACATCTGTCTTTGGCTCATAGTGTGGACCTGGCTGAGAAGAAACAGCCAAGGTAACTGGAAAACTTTGTTGAACTTTGTTGATATGCCAGAAGCTAATGGCTGTCCACCACATCATCGTCTTTGGAAGTTGTCTGAGATTTGGTAGGCTGCACAGAGATCAATCAAGGATTCAGGGCTTCAGGTCTCTCTGTTTTTTTGTTGTTTTTTTTTCCTATCCTCCCAGATAAGTTCAAGAGGAATCTTCAGTTTCACTGGAGGAGATTTGGGCCAGTAATGCAGAAGATACATTGCTAGTGTCATTAATCAGGTGAACAGGTTTCTACATGTCAAACTTTGCTCCTGTTTGGAATAGAAACTGCACCAGAGCCAATTCTGTAGTAAGCTCTGCGGTCTATGCTAAGGGCAGTGTGGTTCCAGTGGCAGGATGCTCTGGAGTCAGTGAGGTCTCCTTTGATTTCAGGTGCTGCTGGGCTGGCACCACAACCCTCCCCAACTGCCAGAGCAACCTATCTATCTGCAGAGATCTGACACAGTCTGTGTCATGATCTCACTGGAATAAATGCTGCCAGCATTTGATCGTATTTGTTCCTGTAGGCAGACTCTGGAGACCACCTGGCGCATTGGCCTTTTCCTTACATTCAGCTTCCTCCCTTACACCAGAGTCATGCGACCTGCACTGTGGTCTTTTTGGAAAAGGGGCAGCTGTGAAGTGTATATTCCTGCCTACACTGCTGAAGCCTACTCAACAGCAAAAGTAAGGACAACCTGACCGTGTATTTTTTTCAGCCCTTTTTTCTAGCCCTTTTTTTCTAGGATTTATTTATTTTAATTATGAGACATGCCTAAAATCTCCAAATCTTGTTTTTGCTGTGGCCATTCTGTCACTCACTGTGTCTGCATTTTATGCAGCTCTTGCTGATACCAATAGCTATTTTTTGGTGAGTGTAGGGTATAACCCTTAGGGCCTGTTGCTTTTGTTATGCCATAGCCTTGGAAGGTGGTGGCCTTTTGCAGGAGGTACTTGACACATGGTCACCTGCAGAGAATGCCGATTTGGTAGTGGTTAATACGCTGCTTACATTCATTTTTCTTGCTTGTATGTGGCAGCTCAAAGAGCAAAGGGAAGAAAACCCAGGCGATTAGTGGCATTTTTGCTGACTGTCTTCCTCTAAATCAAAGCAGGTACTCCCCTCTCCTTCCTTGATTAGCATTCCTACTGCTGTGTGCAACACCTCCTGTATTCTAATTCACAGCACATGAAAATGAGGTCTCAAGTGCATATGCATGGATTTCATTTTAACTACCCAGTGAAAAGTTTTAATTAGAAGTTTCAGGTGGAAACATGAAACAGGGTTTGAAATTAACAATGACCTTGCAGCCTTCCTCGAGTATATTTTCTGATACCGTGTGGCAGGCAGTTACCAGCTTTTTTTTGTCAGTGGCTGGAATGTGCACACCTGAAACGAGTAAGGCTCTGATGTGTGGGAGCGGCAGCAGTTGCTGGTTGCAGGAAAAAGTACTTTAGCCTCATTTGGTGGCTTGGAAAAGAATAGAATGACCTAACTCAGGAAGAGCATGAATAGCAGATGGTATTTCCTTTAACAACTTGCTGGAGAACAAACCTTAGATGGATTTCCATGCTCTGAACAAGGGTAAGCCCTGAAACCGGAGGTGATGCTGAGCTACACAGCCCTGTTTGATCAAGGGAAAGGTACACAGCTCACATCCCGTTGTTGGCTGTGCTGTCCGCTGCCAGCCTGGCTGACACCGCTATCTCACCTGGAGTGGTTGGATTGAGAAGACCATCCCTGAACTGAACTCCATTTTCTTTGGGAGGTGAGGGGAGTAGATCAGTGTGCTTCACGAGGAGCAGCATTTCTGCTTAGACCAGTGCTGTGTAGGAACACAGGAAAAGCTGCTCTTTTGGTAGAGTAGGAGAGAAGTACAGAATGAGAATATTCATCACCTTTTCGGTTTGGTGGCAATATCAGCATCTCTTCCCTTTTTAGAGGCACTAATATTTATCAAATGAATGCAATATCAGTTTAGGCCTTTTTGCCAAATACTTGTGATATTGCAAGTCATTATTCACCACGGGAACCTTTAAAACATATATGTGGATACAACTACAGCAGTTACATCGATTTAGTGTTTGCAATATATGCTGTTTGGCCATATTTAGCAGGTTAATAGAGAGAATTGATGTGATCGGGGAGAGGACACTAATTGGAGCTGGCTGGAGTGAAAAAGTCAGAATTTCAGTTCTCACATGCAAAGCCTAGTTGTTCATGTTAAAAGACACATTCAGGCCTGGATTTCTTTGTGTAGATGGTACATGGCTGGAAAGTGTACCAACATGCTGGCTTTGTCTCCTCGTGTAAAATCTGAATCTTTTCAGTGGAATCAACGCATTGATTCAATCTGCCTAAATAATCTGTCAGTCTGTACACAGTACCTATAGTGGACTGATTATTAGGCTATATTGTTTTCTTTTTTGCTTTTTAAATTTAATGAACTTGTGTAAAAGAATCATATGGCTTCTAAAACAAAACTCCCTTTGCAGTGAGTTCTTTACTGCTATTTCCCACAGAGACAGAAAAAGAAAATTAAGCCAGGGTGGAGGATTGTCCTACCTGCTTTATCATTAGTACTGCAAGATTTTCCAGAGGAGTTTGAATAGTGTCAAATGCCCCACTGGGAACCCATCAGATCCTGTGCATTGCAGGTGATGGCATCCTGCATCTGGAGCCTTTGTCAGGATTTTACCAGGGATATGGCAGAATCATCATCCACCAAGGAACTTGAGGTGCTCCTGGTTCCCTAGTTCTCCTTCTGTAGACATACGTGCCTATGTGGGCCTGTGCTGTATGTATTTATTCATTAAACAGACTGCAAATCTTGCTAAAAGCAAAGATGATCGCTTATGAGAACTACTTATGGAACATTTTCTCACACTGTAGAACTAACCAGTCATTTACACACAGTCTCATTTGGTAACATAAAGAAGCTGCTCCTGGTGATCCATCTTTTCTGACACTTCTCCTCTTCAGATCGCATCAGGTTTTCATCTAGCAGTTTATGAAAAGTTTCCATCTCCTTTTCAGTTCTTCAGATCAAAACCTGAATCTCACACATCACATCTGAGACCTGTGCAAACTTCTGTGCCCCTACCTCAAGTATGCCAGGGCTGTGAATGTCACTTTACCTCTGCTGTCCATCCAGTGCCTGCTGACAGAAAAAGTGTTAGATGGAGGCTGTCTCTTCACTGGGTTATCTTGCAGATAACTCTCTGTAGGTGCACATTACCATAACTGCCTTCCTGAAGAGGAAGGGTGGGTGCTGGAGTTGGGGTGTCAGACGGGAACTCGGGAACACCCCGTTCTGTGCAGGCTTCCTCTGAGACCTTGGGCTAATGCTCAGATGTCTTTCTGTCTTAGATCCTCATCTGTACTTGGAAGCGTCACTTCCCTGCTTTCAGGAACGCAGTCTCTCAGGATGCTTTCCCACACTGATGTAGTGTTTGAATAGTTAGGGTGCACTTTCTGGCTGAAGGATGCTATAGATAGATTGAAGCAACTTCCTGTTTAAAAACCTGTCACCTGTTCAGACTTTAATGTGGGACCCCCAAATCAGGTACTTTCTTAAAGATGGCTCTTTCTTCCCCCCCTGAGAAGCAGCTATAACCTTCATTTCAGCAGACCCCTCAAAATCTGCCTCTCTGTTTTAATTTTAGACATTTTCTTGTAGGAACCTACACCAGAACTGAAGGAACAGGCTCCAATTCTACAAGAGAGCTTTGGGTAGCTGTACTAACTTGTGTGGGATCTGCAGCCATCCACAGAACAGAGTTAATCTGCTCTTGCACTGGGTGGCTGTATGCTCTCTGTGATTTGTCTGTTTTCACTCTCCCACCCTCAGCTGTTACACAGATGCATATATGTATATGTACAGATATGATTATTTCTTCCCTGGTAAAAAACCTTAGTTTTGTACTATGCAGGGAAAAAAGCTACAATTTGACTACAGCATTGTTCTTTACAGCTGCTGTAGCAATGCACTTAAACTCTATTTAGTATTTACTGGTTAATTGATTAACACATACTGTTTTCATTGCAGTGACATATAAATAGTAAATATTTGTATTAGACAACAACTATACAGTAAATCATGCATATCTATCTGTTGTTTTAAAATGTTGTTAGTTTAAAATTTACACGATGTTCAATTTACATTAAAGATTCCCTAAGAAGAGAAACAGTAAAAAACCCCACAACAATTTACTCAATTATGGTAGAAATTCCTGTCTTACCTTCTGTAAGAAGAAATAAAGGGGTAGTGTTCCAGCAGAAATATCAACAAGATGTAAAAGTTGCTTGAGTATTGTAATGTGAAAATTAACTAAATCCTGCAGGCATTTGAAATTTTCCTTGTAATTCATTAACACTGTGGTTTCTGGTATTCCAGTGTTCTTGTACATGGAAAAGATCTGCATCAAATGGTTGCGTGTCCAGCCTGCTTGAAAAAAGTCCCATTGAATAAGATCTATTAATACTTCCCATTCTATGGATTCGTCATTTGGGCGATATTGCTAATGCAGCAAAACATGTAATATCATTATGCCCACATGACTTTTGCTTTTATAACAAATAATTTGTTCCAAACCTTTTTACCCCCCCCCCCCCCAGCTTCTGATTTGTCATGGACACGTTAAGTGCTTGCTACAGCAAATTTTCTTCTCTCTCATACCTCAGACAATATATTTAATGAACTTTTTCTGTGTTGCATTGTTAAGAACAAGGAGCTAGGAGCTGTCTCTAAATAGACTCGGGCTATTACGAAAATGAAAGCCCTGTGGAAGTGCTTCATCATGGGAAATCACTGCCAAATGTCATGTGAGCTCTTGCTTTTCTGGCACACATGATGTAGAGAAACATTTTCATTTTTAGTATCTTGACTTTCAGCTTTTTGACTTTTATTGCTTTACCACTTTTTAGAATATTAATATTCTCCATTAAAAGGCATTGTTATAAATTTGCCTATATTGAAATAAGAATGGAGATAATATAGATATAGTTAATTAGAAGCTTAGATCATGCTGTACAGAAACATCTTAATCATATCAAATAAAAAACTGCATTTTATTTTTAGCATAGTCTATTTTTTAATAAGCTAAATCTTAAAATCTGATGAATTGGCAATGATTTTGTGATTTGATATTCAGAAAAAACGCAACCTGAATACCAAATGAATGAAAGTTACTGTGGACTATCATTGCTGCATTTTTTATTTTGACTTTGAAAGTGGGTTAGTTTAGTATTTTCCACATTTCTTACCTCAAAACACAGTAATTGGAAAAAAAAAACAACCCAGTACTAAAGGTCAGCAATGGTTTTATTTCAGTTATTATGGGGGAGTAGTTTGAGGTTCATGGGAGCAGAGGGGAATTCTCTTCAAGATCTTCAAAAAGCCTGAAAGTTCTGGTGATGATAGCACTTTAAATTATCATTATCCTAAAAATATTCTGTGCCAGTGAAGCCTCACATAGCTAAAAGGAAAGGTGACCGGTGAATGAGGTTTAAGTCATGTCTGAAGGATGGAGATGCCCAAGAAAGTTGCTAATCGAACCCTTTTGCTGCTGTGCAAACATGTCCTCTTGCAGTGTGGCTCTGTGTCCTCACATGATAGCCTTTGGTGCAGCATTGTTTTGGTAGGTCAGGTGAGCAGCTGTGTGTAAAGAGTGTAGTTGTTATGTCAAGTAAATGCTCATGAGCCTAAGGTCTTGCTCCCCTCTGCTGGTTGTAAACAAGTAGCCAGTGCACCAGTACAAACTAAGGCTAGATGAAGAAACATGCTTTGCACAGGGAGAGTTTCCTCTGGAGTGGATAGGGGTGTAAGACAGAGAGAATGTGGGGTTTTATCTTTACTGAGTGGGTAGTTACACTGTTAACTGCACATTCATCGCTTAACACTGGAAAAAAGTCCTAGCAGCAATCACAAAATCATAGAAATGTCTGGGTTGGAAGGGACCTCTAGAGGTCATCTTCAGGACCATTAGGTTGTGATCATAGTATTATAGAATCATAGAATCATTCTGTTTGGAAGAGACCATCAAGATCATCAAGTCAAATCCTTAACCCAGCACTGTCAGGTCACTGATAACCTTGTCTCTCAGCACCACATCTACATATCTTTTAAATACCTTCAAGGATGGTGACTCCACCACTTCCCTGGGAAGCCTATTACAATGCTTTACAAGCCTTTCTGCGAATTAATTTTTCTTAACATCTAAGCTAAACCTCCCCTGGTGCAACTCAAGGCCATTTCCTCTTGTTCTTTAGCTTGCTACATGTGATAGCAGACTGACCCCCACCTTGATACAACCTCCTTTCAGGGAATTGTCAACATTGTGGAGGTCTCCCCTCAGCCTCCTTTTCTCCAGGATAAACAACCCCAGTTCCCTCAGCCAATCCTCATAAGACTTGTGCTCTAGACCCTTCATCAGCAGCATTGTCCTTCTTTGGACATGCTCCAGCACCTCAACATGAGTAGACTGAAACTGAACACAGTATTTGAGATGTTGCCTCACTAGTGCTGAGTACAGGGAGACGATCACTTCCCTTGTCCACCTGGACATACTATTTGCAATACAAGCCAGGATGCTGTTGGCCTTTTTGTCCACCTGGGCACAGTGCTGACTCATGGTCAGCTGGATGTCAATCAACACCCTCAGGTCATTTTCCACCCTGCAGCTTTCCAGCCACTTCATAGAATCATAGAATCATTTAGGTTGGAAAAGACTTTTAAGATCATCGAGTCCAACCATTATCCCTACTCCACCAAGTCCACCGCTAAGCCATATCCCCAAGCAACACATCTATATGACTTTTAAATGCATCCAGGGATGGTGACTCAACCATCTCCCTGGCCAGCTTGTTCCAATGCTTGACAACCCTTCAATTTTCTAATGTCCAGTCTAAACCTCTCGGGACATTTTCTCTTGTCCTATCACTGGGTACTTGTGAGAAGAGACCAGCACCTACTTCTCTACAACATCCTTTCAGGTAGCCTCCTTTTCCTTGGACTAAATAGCCCCAGATCCCTCAGCTTCTCCTTATAAGTCTTGTTCTCCAGGCCCTTCACCAGCTTAGTTGCCCTTCTCTGGACCCACTCCAGGACCTTGATGTCTTTCTTGTGTTGAGGTTCCCAAAACTGAACACAGTACTCGAGGTACGGCCTCACCAGTGCCAAGTACAGAGGGACAATCGAGATGGTCCCACTTGCCACACTATTTCTTATACAAGGCAGGATACCGTTGGCCTTCTTGGCCACCTGTGCACACTGCTGTCTCATATTCAGCCACTTGTTGATCAAGACCCCCAGGTCCCTTTCTGCTGAGCGGCCTTCCAGCCACTCCTCTCCAAGCCTGTAGTGATGCCTGGAGTTGTGGTCCAAGTGCAGGAAGCAGCTCCTGGGCAACCATAGTGTTGCAGGGGGTTGATGATTGTAATGATAGCATCCACAGCCTTTCCCTCATCCACTAAATGGGTCACCTTGTCGTAGAAGGACATCAGGTTAGTCAAGGAGGACCTGCCTTTCATAAATCTGTGCTGATGCATCTCCACAGCACTTTCATTTTTGTAAAAGCCCTAGTCTATTTAGAGCTACCTTGGATCACTCCCTAGGCCATAGACTTTCCTTTTTTTCCTGAGTTCCATCCAACACTCTCTGTTTTGCCAGGCTGGTCTTCTTCCCCACTGTCTCATCTTATGGCATACCAAGATGGCCTGGTCTTGTGCCTTAAAGATTTACCTCTTGAGGAAAGCCCATCCTTGCTGGTCTCCCTTGCCCTTCAGGACTTCGTCCCAAGGGACTCTGTCAGCCAGTCTCCTAAACAGGTCAAAGTCTACCCCCTGGAAGTCCAAGATGGCAGTTCTACTGACCCCCTTCTTTACTTCCCCAAGAATTGAAAACTGTCGTTTCATGATCACTATGCCCAAGATGGCCTGCAACCTTCACATCACCCCACAGGTCCTTCTTTGTTCATGAACAACAGTTCTAGCTGGGAGCCTTCCCTAGATGGCTTTCTCACCAGCTGTGCCAGGAAATTACCTACTACACACTCCAGAAACCTCCTAGACTGTTTTATCTTTGCTGTGTTGTATTTCCAGCAGACATCTGGTAAGTTGAAGTCCTCCATGAGAACAAGTGGTAGTGATTGTGAGACTTCTCCCAGCTGCTTATAGAATATTTCATCTGCTTCTTGATCCTGGTTAGACAGTCTATAACAGTCTGCCACCATGATAGCTGCCTTGTTGGCCTTCCCCCTGTTTCTTAATCATAAACACTCAACCCCATCATCACTATCATTATGCCCAAGACAATCAAAGCACTCCCTAACATACGGAGTGACTCCCTCTGCCACCCCTCCATCCTGGCCTTTCCCTTCTGAAGGGCTTATAACCATTCAATGCAGCACTCCAGTTGTGTGTCATCCCATCATGATTCCACAATTACATCTATATCATAGTTTTCCTTCTGTACTTGCATCACTTGCTTTTTAAGGAGCAGGGGAAGATGTAAGCAACTTCTGCTTAAGAACACCTGAAAATATAATTAATTTCATTAAAAATCTAATAGAAACCTTATTTCTTACGTAGGATTTTAAAGACTTTGTCTTTTTATTTTTTCCCACAGTCAAATCATTTTAATCTCTGTGTTTCTGATCAGTCTTCTAAACCTCCAGTATCAGTGTTAAAATTCAAGGCATCCATAAGGCACAAGTCCTTCTGACCTAGTGCTGTATTTATTATGATGCATAAAATAAATCATTACAATTACTGAGGCAGTCTCAAGCACTTAGTAGCTCAGACAATAGCTTCTTGAAACATGACTGAACTGAAGAAAGGATCATTAGTTATTTCCCTGGAGTACTTGGATATTGTAACCCTCTCCACTGGGTTCTATTAGGGAGTTAAGACCTAGTCATTTGTTCACGCATCTCATTTTATCTTTCCTTTACTCAAATGCTCTGTGACAGCTGATGAATACCAGAACATGTCTCTTCTTCACCCATGGCATCTCCTTACCTGTCAGAGTTCAGGTCAAATAGCAAATGACCAGCCAGGTCGGAGGGCAAAGCCCAGCAATGGGAAAGTAAATGGGTTTAAGAAGTCATTACTGGAAGAACTTATGAGGTAGAGTGACTTTCTGAGACATATGAGATTAAAAATAATTTCCTGAGTAAGGAGGAATAAGTTGGTTAGATAAGATCTCAAGCTTATAAACAAAAGAGTATAGACCTGTATAAAGCTGTATAACTTGTATTAAGGTCAGGAAGGAATTGAAGCCAGAAAGAGGAAGGCAGGTCAGGATCAGAAATACACAACGATTTTCTTTTTTTTCTTAGGTGACATCGTAGTGTCGGTGGAGTCTGGGTCTCTGTCCTTTGCTGTCTAATGGTGATGGGATGTGGTCAGAGGATGAGAGTGGGATCGGGAGAAACTATGTGTCAGTGGACATTTGCATCTCCAAGTGTAGCCCTTGCAGGCTGAAGAAACTGTACATACTGTGCAATAGAAGAAGCTGGCAAGTGGCATTGCAGCGTTGCTCTCTTCCTATAGGTAACATTGAGCCAGGTTGCTCAGTAGGACAGGAAGGAGGAGGTATTTTGAGAGAGGAGAGAGTGAGTGATACAAGGTAGACTACTTACTTGAGAATTTGGTGTTGATGCTGCTCTTCATGGTGAATGTGAAGGATGGACATGGAGGCCTTGTGTGAGCATGACACTGAATGGAGAATAAGCTAGAAAAGGGCAGCAGGGAAGTACAGTCAAAGCCCAGAAACCGATGAATATTTGATGCTTTATGGATGGGACTGTCTGTAGACCAGTATGGTCTGAGGGGGTTGTTCTGTAAAGAGTTGTCTTCATTAAGAGTGGGGAGGAGGGGAGGCCCTCTCAGGGAAAGGTTGTGTGTTAGCTGCTGCTGCCATTTGAACCCTGCAGTACAAGCAGCAGTGTGGTTCAGGGCTGATTCAAGGGTAGATCAAATGTCCTTGTTTTGGGGGTGGTAACATCCATTAGAAGGGTGGAGCAAATGGCTGGAGGCTGTAACAGCTCCAGCTGCCCCAGTATGATGTACTGCAGCACATCTGTCAGCAAGTCACAAAGATGTTTTCTGGCACTGAGGTGAACAATCTTCTGTTGCCAAAGTATAAAGTGAGTTTGAGAGGTACACTTTGTCATTTGTAAGGTTTCACAGTGATGATTGAGGCACATATTAGCAAAATATTCAATGTTTAATCTTTTTTTCAATATTTATTCATATTCTAGTGATAGATCTGGTTAAACTACACTGTGCAAAAATAACATTTTACTTCTATCGACTTTTTGTAGAAGAGAGTGAAATTGTGCATGTTCCTTCACAAAGGAGCTGTTCTGTGTGGAGGAAGATGCTCAAGTGCATGCATGAGTGTTTACTCAAGGTGCCTTGCATCTCATTGCAGATACCATGTGATTTACCAGTTGCCATGGTGACGATGCATTTTTCATTCCATAACTTGAATAAATGTTGAGATCGCCCTTGGTATAACTAACTTACCTCCTTCCTAAAGTTGGGCACAATTGTATTATCTAAAAAAGCAGAGGGGAAACTCTCAACATTCATACTGAAAGAAACTTTTAAGAGCATATAGCTAGTTAAGAAGCAGGTATATGATTCCAGCTGGAACAAAATAGGAGAAATATAAAATGTTATTTCATAATGTGGTGACGAGCATTGTCTATTTGCCTGTAATTTTTATTGTTTGTGACACTTTGTTTTTCTTAGGTACAGGAAAAAAAATAATTAAATTTTTAATTTTCTAGTATTATTATTTACTTAGTCATGCAAGAAACTGCTTTTCTTCTTTTCCTTGTTATAATCTTGCAATAAAATTTATTCCTTGTGTACCATAACCTCTACTTTTAAACGAATTGTTGCTGACAACATCTGGTTAATTGTTAACCTGTTTTTGCCCACCTCCCTTATTCTTTTCATTTTAACTTTTGCTAAATATGGACAAGAAACTTTGCACTGAATGGAAAAAAAAAAAAAAGACAACTTTTAATTTGTTACTGTGTATGTAACATTAGAGAAAAGCATTCTGTATAGAAGCATCCCAATTTGTCTTATTTTTATAGCAGAATTTTCATTGAAATCAGTGAGCATTTTATCCTACATAATAAAAGCAGAATCAAATATCTTCCTGAGGTGGAAGGAGTGAGCTTTGTTTTTCCTTCTAACTCCTTTTTCCTTTCTTTTTGACAGCCTTATTGCATGCTCTATGCACTGCTGTCTACTTAGGATACATTATCAAGTCTGTGAGTGATTAGTGGCTTATCTGTTTTTGAATGATATAGATGTATGAATTAATTATCAAGAAAAGAACCATTAGAAAGCATTAGTAAAAGGGCTGGTCCTTTCAGGCTATTTTGGATGGAGTTAAAATTGTCCTCCATACCCAAGAAAATTATATTCATACTGATTCATGCTTTTCTCAACAGAAATTTCTTCACTCTATCTAAGTTAGTTGAAAACAACTACCAAAACACAGCATATAAACTCTACTTGGTGATGTCTGCTGTTGGGTTAGAAGTTAAATAAATTGGATTTATTTTAAATGTTAGCTTTAGAATTTTTTTTACTCCCTTAGTGCTTTTTCACACTTGCTGTTAGAAGCCTGTGTTAAATGTCAGTGCATTTAAAAGACTTTGGTTCTGGAGTTCCAGAGAATGAGCTCGAGCTTTACATAGTATTTTGCTTTTGGAGTTTATCTTGAGCATTTTGAGAGGCCATCCTGGCCTTTGCTAAAGATTCTCTTGTGAAAAGTCAACTGTGTCCTGCTGTGAGTATATTGCTTCAATGAAAAGTTATATGCCTTACAGTGATAAAAGTAATGTTCCGTACCTCATTTTAATGGATAAATTTTAGTCTTCCAAGTTTGTAATTGTGGTTTATAATAAGGATACTGTATATATTTAATTTTATATTTTTTATTTAATTAGAGTAATGGCATTGTTGGCATTGAGAGGTGCTGTGGACACAAGGCAAGAGGCAAAGGCTTCTCTGGTAGATAGTAAGTGGCTAAGTCAGTTTTATAAAATAATATTTTACTTTACACCAAGTATGAATTGGAGTGAAAAGCAAAGAAAGGGATCAGCAATCTTGTCTGTTTGACTTAGAAGTTGTATGTGTCCAACACTGGTAATTACAGCAATATAAAGCTGCCAATGTAGTAATGTAGTTGCCATCTCTCTTCCGCTCCTTCAGGAGACCTTATTTATCGCTATGTCCATTATGAAGGTTGTAAAGCCTTTGTACACATGTCCTTACCAACATGAATATTAGTCCACATTAATAAATTAAATCCACTCAAGTTAGTGAGCTATCTTCTGCAGTTTTCATTCTGGTGTGAAAGCTTTATGGGCGCTGCCGTAGAAGTCAACTAGAACTCCAGCCCTATTGCATGCTAATCAAGTTCTTATCTAGTTCCTCTCATATCCCAGTAATTTCTTGAATTTCACCCTTCCTATGTTAAGATTATTCTCGAGTATAACTTCTGTATATCTAATCAATTATCTTCTGTTCCTCTTTCCCCGGGGCGTATGGCAATAGCAGTATGTGTTAGCAGTCATGGGGTATCTGAGTTAAGTCTACAGTCATCCTCAAATCCTTGTTAGTCCTCCCCACTTCCTGACCAAGACATAAATCCTGATCTATTTTTATGTCATTTTCCTCATGCCTCTCACTTCAGCTGAGGTTTGATCCACTGCCACTGACATCACTGGAAGACAGTCTTTGGTAGCTGGGGGATTGAGCTGTTGCTTCATCTACATACTCCAAGGGCAGATGCTCTGGTGCTTGAATATTGTCCTCTTGGAAACTTTATATTCTTGTGGGGGAACAAAGTTTCCATTCTGATTCTGGTGAAAATAATGCAAAACTCTCCTAGGGCAGAAATATGGATTTAATTTTCCTGCCACTTACTCTGGAAACCCTGGGACCTGGGCCTCTAGGTCCAATGAGCTTGTGGAGTGCAGGGGATGCAGAAGCCCTGCCAGACTGGGGTGAGCAGGCTGTGGAGGAAGACCAGCCAGTTGCTTTATGTTCAAACCAACATGTTCTGGCACATGTTCATGTTTGGTTGTAGTTAATCCACATTTTTTTCAGTAGGAAAAAAAAAGTTGCATTGAAAAATTTCCAACTAGCTCCACACCCCATCACACTGATTGCAAGCCCACTGGAAGCGATGGTTGGTACCTGCCCATTTTGTTCTAAGTCACATTAATTTGCCCTGGTGTAGTGCAGATTTCTCTGCAAATGCACATGCTCTAGGACTGCAATTCTTCCATATGCTGGTATTTTTGAAGTAAGTGCTGCCCTGCAAGCTGTGCGTAAACGATAATATTAATACCTTGCTCGTGTTTTCTGTCTCTCTCCCCATTCCTTCCCCCTTTCTTTTTTTCACCTGTTTTTTACAGTTGCAGAAACTCTCCCTAGGTTGTCCTTGCCAAGGTGGTAGCTTTCTGGCAGGCTGTCAAACTTATCTACTAATAGCTATGAAGAGCGTGTGCTCCAAGAAAGGAAAAACTGAAGTGCATAGCCTTCAGTTGTCTTAAAAAGACATTTTTCATTATCCAACATAGTTGTGGAGTGTTAAGGTTATGATATCATTACTTCAGTGTTTGTGACACCAGTAATTTTTTTTTCGTGCTATTTTAGAAAATGTGCCCTTTTCCCTGTGTTAGATGTATCACTTTCTTTCATTAAACCTGATCCATAAAAGTGCTCTCACCTTAAATGATGATACTTGGAGGTAACTGGGGACCAGTCAGGAGTACACACAATTCAGTCTCAATTTGGGGAATTTCTTGCTACTAACCTGCTATGAAATGTCATGTGAGGCTCCTCTTTTCTTGCTCCTTTTGTCTTTCTTGAACTACATAGACTTTTTTTCATGGTTCTTTTTTAAGTGGCCTGCACAATAAAAGCCCAACCTTGCTTGTGGTGGGACCATCGCTTGTAAACATCATGCAACTGAGATTTTTCTTTTTGCCCTAGGGCATAACTACAGCCTTTCTGCTCTCTTAAGAACTCGCATTTAGCAGTGCCCTATTCCCACAAGCAGTTTCTTTCTTCTTAGTAATAGGGAAAGCAGAAATAATCCTACTTTCAGCAGTTTTAGGATTACAAGCAAAAATTGAGTTCCTTGATGTATGACTGTGTAGGGATATTAATCTTTTCCCTGATGCCTGTTGTCTGTCATCTCTGTCTTACAAGCACTGTCCTTTTGACCCCTTTACAAGGGTAACTTGTTATTAACGTTGCCTTTGCTGCAGACACTTGGTATGCAGATGACAGCACCAACAGTTTTACTAAAAGGGCTTGTTCTGTGCATTATCGGATGTGATATTCAAAATTTGCTTCAGTAACAAAAGATTTTGATTTTTTTTTTTTTAAATGATGTGTCTCATGCTCATTCTACCACCATTTGTGAAGCTGATAATTCAGAGGAGGTTGTGTTCAGCCGAATGTCAGCTCTTTGCTGTGCATCTCTGAGACAGATAGCTCAGCATGAGACCACTGTGAAGTTTTGGTACAATCCCTGAGTGCCCTTTACTGGGAAAGGTGGTAATCAAATCATTTAAAGTGTTTGATAGTTTTGTAGACTGGTCAGGAGTCACTGAGAGCCAAAACAAAATCACCATGTAAGGCATTTTAATGTTATTAGTGGATTTCTGTTTCTTCCAGTGTACTGTGAATTAGTGCATGTTTACAAAAGTAGATTTAACAACTACAGAGGGAAACAAAAATATTAGAGTACAAAGTAGAGCTGAAGAAAACTTTGTGAAATTGAGAAAAATAATACAATGTAATATGAATATGCTATGAGCTGTATTTTTTTGTGAAGTAAAATAATATAGCTTTATATAAGATTTTGTTTTTTTCTTAAGAATTGACATATGAAAAGCTGACATTGATGTTCCTGCAGTCCTGTCAGGCAATTTTTCCCTTGGAATTTGGAAAAAGTGGTTATCATGAAACTGATGAAACATGCAGTCCCACTGAAAGTGTTCCATGCTGTGATATTTTAAGTAGAGATAAAATAGTAGGTATTTTTTATTTTCATCTTTCTGAAATAAAGAGAGGGTAACCACAACAGAAGAAATGCCAGTTTCCTTCTTGTAGAGCTTGGATAAACTGTAGTGATAACTCTGAAATGCTTTTTTTCCTGTTGTAGTTGAAAGTGAATCAAGCCTGTTAATGCATATTTTAGTGTGTCTTAAAACTGAAATACAGCAACATATTCTGAGATGGATTAGCCACAGAGATCAGAGATAATTGTCATCCATCTCCACTGTAACTGTGATGTGTTCATTTCCATTTTCTTGTCAAATGAAGAGGAATAGCCTGTAAAGAATAGGGTCATTTTTGTACAACTATTTGTACTTTGGAGACTTTAGATCTAATTCTGCAGTTTCCACAATAACTGTTCCAGGGAAAAACATACTGAAGTGTAAGCAGGCAATCATCTTTTGTCTTTGATAGATGCCATCTGAAGGACTGTTTCTTACCGGAGGAGCTCTTAATAGAATGGTTTAAGATGTCTTTTTTTTAAGCTTCTTTCATATTTGTAATATAAATATGTTTGGATTTTATAGCTAGGAGTCATTGTCTACTACTAGCATTGGCAAATGCCTCACATCGTTAAGACTTCTATTTTCAGTTGATTCTAATAGTTGCTGCATCTTATCTGCTTGTTCTGAAAGGTGTCTGCTGCGGCCTATTTAATTTTTTAATGAAAAGTGCAGCCAACATGGTTCAGAAGCTGCTAAGGGTAATGTTAGGGGTAAATAATGTTTTTCTATGTTAAAAAAAAATAATCTGTCAGTAGTTCTCTTTAAAGCTTTTATGCCCTTCTACTTCTGAAGTGGGATCTGAAAACCCTTTGGGGAAGAGTCTTTGTTTATTTGCCATCTTCATAATATCCACCCAAGTCTGGCCCAAGCTAGAGGCAAAAAAAAATGCAGTTTGTATATGTTCTGTAAAGAGTTTTTAGAGCTTTGCAGTTTAATATTTGAAGGCCTGGTAAGCTCTGAGCATGCATCAGTCTGAGCTGCAAAGGGTTTTCTTTACAGCTGTAGCTCTTGGCTGTTACAGCCAGGATCTACTTGTAGGATGTAATGAGTCTGCATGGAGATCTGAGCTAAAGTAGCATGTACTGCAGGGTCCCAACAGAGAAGGACATTTTATTTCAGCTTTCACACAGTCCCACAGCAAGTCCTTAATATATGATAAAAAAGGCAGAGCTATAGTGAAGGACCAGGACATAGTATTAAGGAAAAAAAAAAAAAGTCTGATTCAAAGATGCTTCATTGAAGAATATCAGTCAGTGTGTCCTGGTTTCCAGACTTGACCTTTCTGCCTTTATCATGTTGTTGTAATTCTTCTTTTGCATAGGTAGTATGCACCAGAATTGATTACAACATCCAAGAAAGAAAGTTCCTACCCAGGAAAACAGTCTTCTGAAATGAGGATCTTGTTATTTTGTGGCTTTTGTCCTTCTCTGTTACCTTTGTGAGCACCTTTGCTACACAGCCGTGGAAGCCTGTTTACACGTGTGCTTCTGAGCTTCCCTTTCAGCTGCCACCCTAGTATTTCACACCTCTTATATGGAAATATTTGTGTGTCTACAGGGGAGCTCTGTGGATTCATTAGAGAAGGACGATCTCCTCTTCAGAACACAACCCCAGGAATCCTTCATGTATGCCTTTCCCTGTACCTCTCAAGGGCATGTCCTGGCACTAGCATCAAAAGACATAGGCAGAAGTGATCCGCATTATCTGATTGTGTTGAGTTAGTTTTACCAAATTGTATTATGAAAACAAAATGTTCCTGCTCTCCACAACTCTTAGAGGAGGCAATTTCTTTGTCATTTAATGTGATTTTGAAGTGGATAACCTGTGCAAAGTTCGATTTCTTGAGTCTTTCCCAAAGAAGATTCTCTTTGCCTTTGCTCAGTTCTTCAGCATCAGGGAGGTCTGTCTGCACATTGAATTTTCCATGCTCCAGTAAGTTTATAGGTACCTTGTAGGTTATCTCTAATTGCTGTACTACTTCTTTACCCATTGAAACCATCAATGTGGATGTCTCTCTGGATCTGGAGTTTGTCAGGGTAGCTCTGAGTCTAGCCCTTTTTTTAGGGAGCAAGTGGAGAGATGTTGAAGAAAAGTTCTGTTTGGATTGCTAGTTAGGGGTGTTCCCACCTAACAGACACTTCAGTAATGGGTAAGATAAAGAATTAAATCCTTGTACAGGTGTCCCGTTCGGTGGAGGAATGATCTGAAAATGCAATTTCCTTTCAGTGAAGCACACTTCTGAATGTGTCCATTGCAGAACATATTGTATTTTGCTGTTAGAAAGTAGAACAGCTTTTCAATGCTATTTCTAGCAGTGGATGTTTCTCACAGCAAAAGGGGAGGCAGCATATTCTGGGTGTTGGTTCCTCTTTTAATTAATTAAAAGGCCAGGCTCAGGGATTCAAGAGACATGGAAATACCCCTGACTGATACCAAAGTTATTGGGTGCTTTGGCCAGAGATGATGTTCTTCCTGTAAGTTGCAAATAACCCTGAAACTGAATGTTTTCCGTGAGGAAGCCAGCATGCTGTGGTACCATATGTACCTTGTCTTTCTTCTGCCCCAGTGGTAATTCAGAGGGTCATATTCCTACTCGTGCAAAGCATAACCTGCACAAGTTAAGGCCTGCTAAGCAAGGACTTCCAGCTGTTTCATTCCTATAAGCATATAAATATTTATACACCCCAGGGTTCTTCCCATGCTGAAAATAAAGGTAGCACTCATCTGCTGTTAAAATATATTACATGGGAGATAAATGGCTTATCTCATTTTAGGGGAAACATACGAGTGGAAATTTTACCGTTATATTGGTTAGAATGGTCAGAAGATCCACTGAGTCCAGAGGGCCTTGCTGTTTGCTCAAAACTCCTGCTGGGAAGTGACATAGAGGTTGATAGGGCTGTGTTTAGCTATCAAGAGATGATTAATTAAAAGCTGTAATAAATGGGAAATATAATGACTGACACACACAGATGTTCGTGTACACTAGATAAATTTGCTAGTGGTGGATAGTGTGCACCAGGGATTGATTATAACATCGAAGCAGGCTGAGAATGGTACTTCTGAAGGGACAACAGAGACAGGGAGCACAAGTGACTAGCCACATGCAAAGTGAGATGGCAATTCACCTCTGTGGCATCTCTGGTGTTCTATCCCCTTCTCTTCCACCTCTGTGAAAGCACAAGTCCAAATGTATTCTGACCTGGGCTGCAGGGAGTCGTTTCCCACCGTCTGCACTGGCATGAAGTGAATGCCAAATAGGCAATGTGGAGGGCTCAAAGCTGAGGTGCCAGAGTAGTGTCACCTGAGTGAACTGTGGTTCTGCTGTTGAGCTGGAGCATGACCCTGTGGTAGCCTTTCTGCACCATTTCATCTGTCTGACCATAAAATGAGAGATGGTAACTTTGAGCTGCTGTGCTCCTGCGTGGTTGGTGTAAGTTGCTTAAGCAAGGGCCCTGTAAAGACCTGAAAAACTGCTGGGAGGCTTCGTTGTTAATTGGTGGTATGATGAGAATGTGTGTTGAGTCAGTCTGCTCACTTTCTGACGCAGTTAAGGTGCTGCCGTGCTCTACAGTACACACTGCTGTCACCTGGGGGCCCCTTGCATCCTCCTCATCTGCCACTGGATTTAGATGGAGCACACTGAGAGCAGACCAGTTTTCTTCCAGTGAGAATTAATTATTTCACGGACCATTCAAGATTCTGAGAAATGAAGCGTGCCTTGATGTCATTTTAGAGTAATATCTGTAGTGAAATTAGACCTTGTAAAAATTGGGAAAATATATAGGACTTGTCTCCATGTTTTGTTTTGTTCAGGTTGTAGTATGATTAAAGGGTTTGTCTGAACACAGAAATATACATAAGTGGGTTTTTAACAAATTAATAATTCTTCCTTTAAAGTGAAGATATTTTTAATAGAATATAGCAAAATAAAGAAATTCTCTATCCCTCTCCTTTTTTTTTTTTTTTTTTAATAATTATTGTAGGTAGTGAAAATCCATGTTGAACCTGATGGCCTTGGTTTTGCACAAATTTTTCTCTCCTGATAAAACATACTGTTTTTTCTCTTCCTTGAAATTGATAAAACGGGCAAGGACAAGGGGAAGAGCCTTATGAAAAACTCGCCATTGGGGTACTTTTTGTGGTTAATTTGCAGTTACCCAAAAGGTTTTTAAAAAATATTTCTGCTTTGTGAGATGCTGAAGGGGGAACACTGTCATTCATAACAACCATTGTTAATATTCTTTCGCTATAAGAGAGATTTTGCCCTCCTGGAGCCCCTGTTCACTTGCCACCAGCTGCTAATACATGTAATGTATATGGGTGTGCTTGAAACCCTTTCCCATATATGTGGATATAGATGGTTAGTACAAATACAGCACCATACATCTCATATATGTACCATATGTACTGCAGTTTGGAATGTCAGTGAGCACAGGAAAATGAGGACTGGGGCTATTTTAGAGGATGCCAGAGAAAAGACAGAGAAATGGGTTTGTTTTGTTTGGATAAACCTGTTATTGAAGTACTTTAATGCTTCACCTGTTTCTTGTTCTTCCTCTCTTTTGCTGCTTCTTTCATTGCAGCTTTGCAAATATATAGACAACAAAAAAACCCACGGCCAGTGAAAGAGAAGATTACAATTATGCATCAGTATTGCTGTAACACGGCTGCTCAGTAATGTCCCCTGGGAGTGTTACAATGAGTATCTGACATTAATTGGCTCAGTACCTGTATGTCTGACCTTGCAGAAATTTAATAGATCAATTCTACATGCTGTTTACTGATAAAGAAAACTTCTTCAGGGCAGAGGCTGCATCTTGGGACATTCCTGCACCACAGTGACAACCAGAAGCAGAAGATTCACTGGGTCTTGGTATAAGAAATGAACAGAAAGAGGGATCATAAAGTGTTTTCTCCCCCTTGTTTTGACAAGATCTGTTCCACAGCAACTTTTACCCCACTTGAAGTCTGTGTTACTACTGGGTACCTGATGCACAAATGCTGTTTGTTCTTCGAGTAGGACATTCATTGCCATCATATGTGTGTTTGATATACTGAACGGTATTACTAAACCAGGTAAAAATTAGAAGAACAGCAACTACTGGGTGTACTTGCATTGACAGAGCTGCCTCTTTTGTGCTGCTCCCCTTCCGCTGGCTGAATCCGGCGGGAGGATCTCGCAGGGGGCTGCGAGCAGCTCTTCGTGTTCCAATGCGCATTGCTCAGTCAGCAGCTCCTCTCCTGCGCTGCTCAGTCAGCTGGCTCCAGCTGCCCTGTGGATGCGGGCTGCGTGTGCAGAAATGGATTATGTTTCAGCACCCTTCCGTTTCAGGGAGCCGAGGGGGAGAAAGTCAGTGTCCAAATGGCAGCCTAGCCGAGATTCATGCACGGGATGGTCACTGGTCTTAACTTGCTGTGGGGGTGTTTGTTTTCCAAGTTAAAAAGTTCTTCCAAAGGAAGGAGATTTGTACACGGAGTATTTTAAGAGATGCTCAGAGGCATACATTGCGTGCCTGACCTACTGGTTTTATTGCCTTTGTTGAAGTACAGGAGAGAACCTTTACAGAAGGTGTATTATGTTCTTTATCAGTGGAGCGCTTGGGAACGCTTGCCTCTGACTATTGTTACCTGTCCCCCGCTTTATTTGACCGTCCGGGAATTAAACAAGCCATCACCTCGGGGACTCGGAAACCTCCCTTTGCCCCCGCCCCCTCTCCTGCGAATTAAAATCGCACACACGATGCCGAGTGCCGCTTTCAAAGGGGAACCTATCCCTCCTCTCTGCCCCTCAGTGCAAAGAGCCCCCTTCTCGGTTTAGACCTCCGGCAGCGAGACCGGGCGGGGCGGGAGTCCCCGGCCGGCGGCGGGCACTGACCGCACTCTCTCTGTCGCTCTCTCCCCCACGCGCACAGAAGGCGGAC
>JANHFX010002213.1:0-12890 GCA_027560015.1 Chloroceryle amazona
CTGCTCTTTAGCATAGCTCTGCCCGACTCTGCATCTCTGCTCTGACACCTTCTCTGCTCCCTTCCACCACCAGGCTGCCTTGGCAGACTCTGCTCCCTCTTCCCCTCGCCCCCGGGGCCGCTTCCCGCCCTGACAGGCTCCCCCTCAGGTCCCGGAGCGCGGGACGGGGCCGCCCTCTCGGTACGGATCGGTGGGGAACCGCCAGCCTCCAGCAGCGACCCGCCCCGCGCAGGAGCGGGGTGAAACCCCAGCTCCGGGCACTGGGCCGAGCTGGGACCGCCGTCTGGAGCCGGGGGGAGCTGGCGTCTTGTAAAACTCATGTTCTCCGAGAGCACGGTTCCTTGCTGCGGTTGCTCTGATCGCGGACTCTTCTCTTCCTCAGGTAAAGGCCTGACAACGTTAATAATCGAGCCTATGAGCGCCCGGTTAACCTCAACCCTTATGAAAGATTTCCGAGTGTGTTCTGTGCCTGCTGCCCTGCTCTGGTCTCCCTGCTGTTGGTGCCTGAGCGTTCTCACCCTTCTCTGCCAGCTTCTCTCTGGTTCTCTGCTCATTGTCAAGTTTGTTGTTCATCAAAGCCAAAGGTGTGACGCTCCGTGCCCGCTACATGACCAACATTTAAATTTTAATAGCAAAACTTGTTTTGGGACCAAGCAACCACTCTCCTGTTTGTTTACTCATCAGCTTTCCTGTGTCCCCTTATACCCGCGGGGCACACCATGTGACATCTGCCGCTGCCAACCTTGGCTATCATAAGATAAGCGGTAACGTGATTCTTGTCTTTTCCTTCCTAGAAGGAGTGGTTCTGAGTTAAGGACCCGGCTCATCTGGGCAGTGCTGTAAGAAAACTGACAATTATCTGCCAGGATGTTTCTCCGGTTGCTGTCAGATGTCCGGTGGCGGGCAGCTAACCCAAAATGGAGAGGAGTGACCTGCTCCAGGAGAAGCACCTCGAGTACAGCAGACCCTCACCCGGTCGCCTTGCCGGCGCAGGCGCAGGTTGTCATCTGTGGCGGTGGAATCATGGGCACCTCTGTGGCATATCACCTGTCCAAGATGGGCTGGAAGGATATAGTCTTACTTGAGCAGGGCAGGTAAGGATTTCTGGGAACAAACCCAGAGAAACGGGATTTCTGCACATAGCAGCATCTGCTGCAAATGTGTTGTCTCTTCGCCTGAACTTGGACCCACGGAATCAGCTTACGCTGAACATTAATAAGGACACTTTCCTGCTTCTTTCCAAGCACCGGGCAGAGCTGTGAGGTGCAAGGTGTCCCTCGTGCAACTGTGCTGAGTTAGCACTAGTTGAGGGACAAACTCTCACACAGCCACTTGCTTTCCCTCCTCAGCAAGACAGGGAGAAAACAGGCTGAGAAAGCTTGTGAATCAAGGTAAAGATGTGAGGGTTGCTCACTAATTACTGGTGGGGTCAAAACAGAGCTGCCTCAGGGAGAGCTAATTTAAAATAGCCATAGAATTACTTTATTTCGTGCCACTGAAAATAGATTCAGGTTATGAGAAACAAGAGCTGAATGTGAAAACACCACCTTTCCTTTCCTGTGCTCTACTTTACTCTGGGGTCTCCTACCTGCCTCATGAAGTGCGGGGGTGAATGGTGGGGATGTGATAAGTACTGGGCTCCGGTGGGGCCCTCCATGGGATTCCATTTGTATCAGGAGAACTCTGCCCTCGTGCAAATTTTCTGTGGACCGCAGTTCCTTCAGGAGATACCCGTCTGCTCTTGAATGACCGCAGGTAGTCAGGCAAAGCAATGCAGCTGGCAAAGACGGGCTGTTTTGAGAGAACAAAAACCTGCATAAATCCTCCAGCCCCTGGTGACTGTCTCTAGAAGCAGGAGGTGATACCTGTCCTAAAGCTTTACACCGCCAGCAGAGCTCGAAAGAGACTGGGGGAGATGTGGAGGTTCCGAGCTGCCATCACTCAAGCAGCAAACCCCCTGCAAGCTGTGAGAGGCTGTGCTTACCCTGTGTGCCTGCAGCAGGATTTAGTGCCCGTCTGTAAGACGGCCATGGCCAGCACACTTCGGCTGGGCGCGCAACTTGGTGCACTGCGCAGCGAATTGGACCTGTGGTCTGTGGCAGAGCACAGAGCTCCTGGTGAGAGCTGACTCTGCAGCGCTTACCTGATGTTTGGATTGCTGCTGTTGGGGCAAATTCAGGTAGTTTTCTGCAAACCTTGGGTATGAGGCAGTGCCAAGACTTAAAGGGTTTGAAGAGGTGTTTATTGCAGTGGATTCTAAGACCTTCGGTAGGTGCTGGGCTGAGAACATTGACTGTCCAGTTTAGACCTTCCTGTCCGGTGCTGCCTTCAGGAACAATTAACTAACTGTGATGCAGTCATGGTTGGGAAGCAGGTACTGTCAGGTTCTTTACAGTTCAAAAGAGAGGAAATTGGGCAGTGTCTCTTCTGAGTCACATTAAGTGCTAAGCTTCATTTGTAATGGGACATAAAACCTTTCCTAGCTTGGAGTGTGGTAGGACTACCATGTGACAGACCTTCACCAGGTTAGGTGCTGTGTCAACTCAGTCTGTGTGTGCTCAAGGAAAGAGAAAAACATTGCATTGGCAGAAACATCTTTATGTTAACACGGTGTGGTGAGACCAACCTTCGGCTGTTTTGCTAAGCAGGGATATAGCCAAAAGAATCCTTTACTCATCTGATTTGTAAGTTGGATTTCTGAGGGAGTATGGACATGTTTGGCCAAAAGCTGCCTTCTCAAAGGCAAGTAGGAAACTGCTGGATTGTTTTAGCAGCAGAAAAGATGGCTTGGGAGGGTTGTGGAAGCAGGTTGCAAGGATGATGCTTAAATTTCATTGTCTTGGCTTCCTCTGCCTGTCCCGGAGGGAGCTGTTAATGGGTTCTTGTCCAAATAGAGGGACAGTTGTGAAAGGGCCTCCTCTAAAGGGACGAGAAGTAGGTGTGCCTCCCCACGGCAGTTGCTGCACAGTACGAGGGACTTGTTCATACTCTAAACTGCACAGCTCCAAGACTCAAATCCAGATTCTTTTTTGTCTGAGGGAAATTCTGATTTGGAGAAAGAATCAGGCAGGTCAACTTAAGCACAAGGTGCTTTCTTTGAAAATTTCAGTGTTCAGGACTAGCTGAAGAGAAATGGGTTTGGAATAGAATGCCATTTCAGCAGTGAGCTAAAGGAAGAGCCTCCGAGAGGTTGTGTTGTGCCTGCATCATCTGCCTTGCAGCTTTTGGTCTGATACCTCTGGGGGGAGAGGTTGAGGCCGTCTCTGGAACTTCTTCTGCAGGTTGGCTGCTGGTACCACTCGCTTCTGTGCTGGCATTGTGAGCACAGCTCGGCACGTGTCCATCGAGCTGAAGATGGCGGATTATTCGAACAAGCTCTACCAGCAGCTGGAACAAGAGACAGGGGTAAACACAGGTACCAAAAGCATGGTGTAATCTTGGAGAAAGTGAATCGAAGTATTGACACTGACATATGAATGTAATTTTGCAGTGCCGTAGGAGTTGGTGGTTCCTGTTCAGAAATGCATTTGGAGTGAGTGGAACACAAAGGGGTGTTACTGATGTAACCAGAAGTGGGTAGAAGTGTATCCAGTGGGCAAACCAAAGGCAGACTGCCTGCAAACTTTGATGTAATTGTTTGACTTGGGCAAACAGGAAAATTTTCCCAAGGACACTAAAAAATACATGTCAGTGTCTAGAGCAAATGGCCCATTTTTGGTTGGAATTGATTATCTTAAAGGGTTTTTCCAACCAAAGTGGTCCTGTGATGCTATTTTCTGCACACATTCGCTTCCCAAAAAAGTAGAAGGAGGTCATCTAGTCCAACCTTCTGAGTTAGAACACAAGTTAAAAATCAAATTACTTGACTAATGCACTTTTTAATTTCTAGCTGATAAGTGCTTAAAGTTATTTGGGGATCTGGGATTTTCAGGCTCCTGAGTAGTAGAAGCGACTGGTCCACAATTATATTGAAGCAATGGGTCTGAGGTGAAAAGGAATTCGTGATCCTGCGGGAATCTGACTTGACTTTGGTCGCTGTCACAGGGTACGTGAAGACAGGCTCTATTTCCCTGGCCCAGACTCAGGATCGCCTCATCTCTCTGAAGCGCGTTGCGTCATCGCTGAGGTACCTACCAGCAGGAAATAGAACCCGTCTTAAGTTTGCAGCAGCTCTCCTGCAAGGCTGACGACGTTTTCCTTCTTTCTGTGGCAGAGTAATGGGTATACCTTGTGAAATTATCACTCCAAAGCAAGTGGCACAGCTTCACCCACTGATCAACATTCATGACCTTGTGGGGGCCATGTATGTGCCAGAAGATGCGCTCGTGTCGTCTGCCAATGTGAGTCTCGCTCTGGCAACCGCTGCCTCACGGAATGGTATGAGGTTTTTTTATCTACAGAGTGCTCTCCTGCATGGTAGTTATCTTCTGTCCATAAAACTGTGTTCTGCATCTCTCTTGGTATCCTGCCTGAGCGCTGAAGACCAAAACTTGAATATCTCTGTAAGGCTCAGCTCCTTTAAAATCTTTTTTTTTTTTCTCTCAAATAGGATGATTTTTTAATTATTTGTTTTTTTTAACATACTGAATCTTTACAGAGCTCCTCTGATAGATCAAGCACCGGTTTGTCTTCCTTCCTGGGTATCTATTTCTCTGAACAAGCACATGCCCTTTTATCATAAACAGAAGCTTTTGTAGGACCTGACTCAAAATTACGCATGAAAAGAGTTTGAATGACATTCTTGGGGGGTTTTTAAAAGACCTTTCTAAAAAGGTGTGACTGAGCCCTTGGGGAGTATTTGATTGGGCATGTGGGCTTTGGAGCTGGGTTTGGAAGGGTAGTAATAAATGCTTTTTGCCCATCAATTCAGCAAATTTGGAGTAGTCTGAAAGTAGGAGAAAGGTTCGATATGATAACAGAGGTGAAGCTTATCAAGGATGAAAGTCCATCAGATTGGAAGAAGCTACTTAGGAAGATACTTCTCTTTTAATGTCTTTTAGTCCATTTTTTTTTGCATACTGTTTATCGATTTATTTATTTTATTTTTTTTTCCATAGAACGACCAATTTTCCATAAAAGAAACAGTCTTGGCATCCAAAACTACAGACTCAGTGCCATAAAGGAACTGTAATGGAAATAAATCCATAGCTGAGATGGATTCCCCCCCATTGTTGATACTAGGATGCATTTATCACCCAGACTGGGGGTAGAGGCTGTAGCTCTTCACAGCCCCAGCCTTTAAATGAGACACAGATTTTACGTGTGCTGTTTTATGGACAGCAGGCTTTTGCTTAGAAGCTACTGGGTCAAGACCAGAAATTTTGTCTTAAAAAGGAAAGAAGCCTTTAGGTTGAGTAGAAGGGTTTGGTGTTAGCCTTGACACATTAGAAGGAAAGCTTGTGCTACGCTGATTTTCTTCTGCCCTCTTCAGGTGTCCAGATTCATGAACGGACAAGTGTCAGTCACATCTCAGTCCAGAAGGGTCGTGTGACTGGAGTGGACACTGACAGAGGACAGATTCGGTGCCAGTACTTCGTCAACTGCGCTGGCCAGGTGGAATTGTTAACATTTTCCTTTTTGGTTTGTTTTTTTTCTTTTGTGTGCTTTCCTCAGGGACTTTTTGGTGCTCTTCAAATTATTGTTTTGTTTTTTTTTACTGTTTGTGCTTTGGCTTGGTTTCCTAGAGTAGATCAAAGTCATGTTATTCAACTTTTTAGATCAGCAGGGGTGTGAAGGAGGAAAATTCCTTTTTTCTCCCTTTTTTTTTTTTTTTAATTATTTTATCTCTTAGTCTTATGGCTTCTCCGCTGCAAAATCTCACAATTGCTGTTTCTCTGCCAGCAGCTGCCTTGGTAGTGTGGGGTCTGAGCAATACAGGCACCTAACTCCTGACTATTCTGCTTTTAGTACAGATTTTATTTTGCTTTTGTGCTGTAAGTTGATATTTCTTAGTCTTGATCTGGGGCCCTGCTTTTCTAGGTCTTACCTGAGGAACAGAAAAACAGTCTTTGTCCTCAACAGTTCAGATTCTCAGCAAACAGCAAAAATGTGTCTGTTCAAGATTTTGTGCACTAAACCAAATTTTATAGAATCATTATGGTTGGAAGAGACCTTTCAGATCATCTGTTCCAACCATTCACCCAGCACTGCCAGGGCACCACTAGCCCATGTCCCTCAGCACCACACCTCTATGTCTTTGAAACCCTTCCAGGGATCATGGAGACTTTTTGTCCTCTTATGAAAGCAGATCCACAGAGAGCAGCTGGGCTTTTGTCCTGCCTTTTTTTTCTTTATTTTTTTCTTTCTATTTGGATTAGTTTTCTTCTTCTGCACTCTAACCTGCACTTTTTATATTTCAGTGGGCCTATGAGCTGGGCCACTCTGGGGAGGAACCTGTCCATATCCCACTCCACGCCTGTGAGCACTTCTACCTCCTGACACATCCTTTGAATGAACCTCTGGCAAGCAACTTGCCGAGTAAGGATTCTTCTACTCACTTCTCTTGCTGAATTATATCAGCCTTTCCAAGGCAGCACGTGTTTTGAGACATAAAGGCCAACTGAGGGCTATCACTTCTCAGCTCATTTGGGATTGTGAAGTACATTCTAGCTATGAATTGCTCTGAATGTCCTCTTTCAGTGGTAGAATCTCTCTTGGGACAAGCTTCAGCTGTAGGAATCAATATTTAGAGTTGGTCATCTGGGCAAGAGAATGACCTCGACTCTGGCTTGACTAGAAGGTGTGTCTGAGACTTGGGTTGTTGCACTGGTGGGCTGGAGAGGGTGCTAGCCTTTGGCACTCTGTTTTCCTTGCAGGCTGCTGTCCCTAAATGGCCCATCTATTCCTTCCCTCCAACTGAAGCTAAGGCTTTACAATGGCTTTTACATGTCTATGAGCTGTAGGGGCAACCAAACACTTGAGGTAATTGCTCCTCCCCCATGTTTTGGCTGTTGGATCTCTTAAAGAAAAGCCTTTGTGTTTGAAAACTGGTTGGGAAGTGCATAGTTTAGCAGGAGTTTCTGCTTCTAGTGAGTAATTGATTTAATTTAGTACAGGGAATTCAGCTCTCTGAGAAGAGTCCCCAAGTGCTTCACTTTTGCTTGACTGAGTAATTAATACATATTCACACGTATATACTCACAGTTTTTCTGTACCTGACAAAAACTGCCATGGGACATGTCAGATGGAGTATCATAAACACTTCAGCTTGACACTACCACTGGAAGAAGCAATCCAGACCTGACTGCTTGTCATCACCCCACCACTGCCCACCTTCTTTGTGCCGGTGGCCTGTGGCAAACAGGATTGGTGACACATCCCCACTAAAATTAACTGTTCTTCATAGGGGAAGGGGAGGGGGGGGAAGGACATCTCTTGGTGAAAGGTCTGGTCTTGGGTGCAGTTCCAGTGGAACTAAGCCAGGGTAGTGGCTTATTGGATCTGACTCCCTCTTGTGTGCTCCCACTCCAGGTCACTCTGTCCTGCTGCCTTGGGTGCTCTTCAGGTTCAGTTTGATTTACCCTGCTGCCCAAAAGTTAACCCGCATGGTTTTGGTGGGAGGTAATGCTGGTTTAGTCATCCAAGCTGGCTCACCAAGGCATCACGTGACAAGCAGAAGTGTGAAGTGTGGGGTTGGGGGACTTCTTGTGTCAGGAGGCTGCTGCTTGTCCCAGCTTGTCACCAGGCCCTGTCATTGGTGTTTGTGGAACGGCAGCTGCAGACAGCTGCCCGTTCTCTCAATTCCCTTCCCACCTCTTTCCTTTCCTCTGCAGCCATCATAGACCCAGATGGCAGGATCTATGTACGCAACTGGCAGGGCGGCATTCTCTCGGGAGGCTTTGAGAAGAACCCCAAGCCTCTCTTCACGGAGGGACGGAACCAGCTGGAGATCCAGAACCTTCAAGAAGACTGGGATCATTTTGGTATGTTCAGGAAGACTGATTCCCAATGCGGTGCTTCAGCGGCAGCACGGGCTGTTGTTGACCAGCTGGCAAGTGCTTGTCTTTACCTGAAGTGAGGGAAAGGTCAACGTCCTCTCAAGTTCATTCACCTCTTCATTCATTAGTGAATTGTGTAAAACCCGTTTACCGAGAGCCGCACTTACACCCGTATAGGGTTTAACAACATGAGTATATGAAGATAGAGGAGTTCCCTCTAGCTCAGCGAGGTTCTGCCCAACTTCCCAGCTCTGTTCTTCCATCTCATTTGATTTTTTGAGTGTCGGTGCCACACGCTCCTGGGACGCTGTGGATCAACACCATTGACCTGCTGGGCAGCCGTGGCATTGGGCTGCTGCAGCTCTCTCCAGCGGTGACTGCCAAGTGCCTTTCCATCGGCGGGCGGCTGGTTGCTGTGCGGACAGAGCTCGGTATTGTTACTTCCCAGCCTTCATCCCACTGCTGACAATGGTGGTTTGTTATGTTCCAAGTGTCCTGTCTTTCTCTTCCTGTTTTACTTGGCTCTATTTTTACATTCTCTGTGTACTTTTATGTGGAGGGCTCTTCTGTAAGAAAGAATGTAGCAGCTCTTTGAGTCCCTTTGTTGGGTTTTTTTAGCCTCTTTTATGCCTGGTGAGTTTGCTTATGCCCTCTCATCTTCAGATTTCCCATTTTTGAGGGGACCCGGTTTTCACTGATGTCAGAGCTCTCTGCATCCCTTGTGAATGTGCCTGTCTCTGTCACTCTAGGCACGGATGGATTTTCACTGCTTGCTTTCTGCAGTGGTAGTATGTTCTTCCAGCTACTCCCCAGGTTAAACTGATTAATTTTACTTTCATTTCTGTGAGACACTGTGTTGACATCATAAAAAGTTTAACCTTCAGGGGATGGAGCCAGGATGAGGTGCAGCTTTGTGCTGGCATAAGCTAAAGGTTTTTAGATCTATAGATCTTGCTTGAAGTTATTCACTTCACTATTGAGTTGCTCGAGCTCTGCACTCACTTGCACTTTTTGCTTTTCTAGGGACTGCTGAAATGAAAGGGCCCCTCTTGCTGGCACCCACAAACTGCCCGAGTTTCGGAAGCAGCCGTGTGCAATGTTCCAGCATTAGCCTTTTATCAGTTCAAACGGACCCAACAGTTGCACAGAGTCAGAGCTTACTCAGCCAATATTTGATCCTTTTCTGGGGCTGCAGTTCCTGCTTTTTGAGCTCTTCCATTGCTGCTTTGATCTCTTTTCTTGGAACACCTTTTGATTTTAAAATAACCTGTGCAGTTGCTTAAATGTTGGGCTGGATATGAGACTAAATCTAATGCTGATCCCTCTTTTTATCAATCAGAGGAAAAAAAAAAAATCTGCAACTACAGGTTCTCACTCTGGAATTTTAATGCGTGCGAGAGGGAAGGGTAAGAGCAGGAGAGAAAGATTTTCTGTTAGTACCTGCTTAGGTAATGTGAAATCTGAATATTTTACTGCTTGGGTGCAAAGTTGAGGAGCGTTACTAGTGCTGCATCTTGAGGGCTTTTATCTGGAGTGCTCTGCAGAGGTAACTGCTGGACTAGAAAAACAAAGTAGATGGCATATCCCTTTATTAACGCTCTCAAATGTCAGACTGTGAGGAATTGCCCAAGGACCTTTCCAGCGTGACTGGGCAATGAAGTGGCAAGGAAATTCAAGAGGATAAATGTGAAGTGACGCAAGTGGTGGGGGTGTGGGGGTGGTGGTCTGATTTTCACCATGCGAAGTGATGGGCTTTGAACTGACCTTGGGGTTGTACTAGTGCTGTGAAGAAATCAGCTCAGAAGCAGTCAAAGCAAAAGACAAGTTTGGAATTATTAGAAAAGGCGCAGAACACACAGTCATGCAAAGCTAAATCTTTGGTTTGCCTGGTCCTAGGTGTTGTTCTAGGCTCCCTGTCTCCAGAGGGTATTGTGTGTCTGGAGAAGACCTGGTGAAAGAGCAGCAAGAGGCTGAGCGAAGCTTGGAACAGTTTCCAAGCAAGGAATGACTGAGTGGGCTGGGAAGAAGAGGTGACAGAAGGGAAGTAAACAGCGGTCTGAAATCTTAAATGAGGAGGACAGGCTAGATGGGCATCTCCTGTTCATGTGTCTTCTGTTAGGCCAGCTGGGGGGCATCAGAAAAATGCTAGTGGGGTGTCAAATTCCAAACAAAATGAGGTGATTCCTCGTACAACAAATACTGAACACGGAGAACTCCCTTGTCTGTGGGATGTTTTCATGAGTTTTGGGAAGACTGGTTGAGTACTTAGATCAATTTAGGGGTTCCTAAATAGGGAAAAGATAGCAAGTTTTTAGGAAGTTCCCTGAGCTGATGGTAAGAGGAGGCTGGCAGAGTGCATGGGACAAGCATCGTATATGTTGGCCTGTTCCTACTCCTCCCTAGGTGTCAATTTGATGTCTATTCCTGTCATTTTCCCTGACAGAATTGAACGCACTCTTGCACTGTTGGAAGCAATACTGGGCTCTTGGTGTGGCTGCTTTTATGAAGTGCTGCATGATCCGTTTGAGTAGCTTGATTCCAGGAGGTGAATGGTTTATCCTGTGCCAGTATCAAAGCAATATAAACTATTTCCATCTGCTCAGGTAGCAATGTGCCTCTGTCACACTGTCCAGGTGAAGTAGCTGAAGTGTCAAGACTGAAGACTGTGGCTTTTTGTCTTTTTTCTTATTTTGTTTTGTTTTGCACCTTAGAACCACTCCTGAGTGCCCTCCTGCGCAGGATGCCGGATTTGGAGGCTCTGCAGATCATGCAGTTAGTGAATTGCCCCGAGTCCTTCACACCAGATATGCGGTGCATCATGGGAGAGTCGCCCACCGTGCGGGGCTACTTCGTCCTGGCCGGCATGAACTCGGCTGGTGTCTCATATGGTGGTGGAGCAGGCAAGTAAGTGATTTATCACTGCTCTGTAAGAGGTTTTAACCAAGAGCAGAGACTGCTCAGGTGATCTTTTGGTGTAGATTGTTCTGGTCAGTATTGTCACGTCCTCTCTGACAGAGACTCCTCTTTCTATTCTGTCCTAAGTGAAGGAGAGGAGCAGTTGCCACATTCTGATTATGTTCTGTGTGTATCCCAAATCTGTGCTGGAATCTCCTCCCATCCTGCACACCTCAGACATCACATCTCCAATAGTATCAGCATGGTGGGGGTTGGAAGGGACCTCTGGAGATCATCTGGTCCAACCCCCCTGCTCCAGCAGCGTCACCCAGAGCAGCGGGTCCAGGATCCCATTGTCCAGGCAGGTTTGAAATCTCTCCAGAGAAGGAGACTCCACAGCCTCTCTGGGCAGCCTGGGCCAGGCTCTGACACCCTCACAGTAAAGAACTTTCTGCTCCTGTTCAGATGGAACCTCCTGGGTTCCAGTTTGTTTCTGTGGCCCCTTGTGCTGTCACAGGGCACCACTGACAAGAGTCTGGCCCCATCCTCTTGCCCTCCACCCTTTAGCTGTTGATAAGCATTGAGAAGATCTACAAAATCTGTGATCAGCAGCCTGCTGGGGATCAAGTAAGCTTCCTTAGGTCTAACAGGTCTGATTTTTTTTTTTTAATTTATTTTTCATATATCAGAAAGAGGTAAGAGCTCAGCAAGACATGTATTCCTTTGTCATCTGTATTCCACAATTCCCTTTGATTTATTATCTGATTGAAGTCCTTAGATCATTCCAGCTGACACAGCAGTTCATTTCTCTGACAGCAGAATGAATCTGCTGCCAGTGAAGCGCCGCGTGTGTGATGCCAGTGCTGCCAGTACTGTTAAAGACTGTCCTCTGCCAGTGAGCTAGGGATGGAATCATTTCCCAGTAAAATCCAGTTCCTGTGTTAACGTAAATACTTTGACAGGCATGGAAGTGTGATCCCCGCAGCGAAGGTACTTGTAGAGGGAGTGACAATCATTCTGCCATTTGAGTTTGGCAGCCCAGCATCCCTTCTGCCATACAGCCTTCTCAGCAAGCTGCTCATACGTCACGGCAGGTGCTAGGATCTCCGTTTGTCTCTACCTTCTGTCCATTGTCTAATGATTGAATTCACCAGGAAAGCAATTTTTTTTTTTCCTTTGTTGTAAAAAATATGGAGAATCTTTGCAGTGAGGTTCTCTAAGAATCACAATAATTTCCAATGGTAAAAGCACTATTTGTCTACTTGTTGCTACAGCCTCAAGATCAGCAGCTGAACTTGCTGATGTAATCTTTGATGATCAGTCTGAAATGCTTTTGTTTTTCTGTTTGCTGACTGGGAACAGTTCCTTCTGCTCTGCTTTGGTCTGAGCTGCCTTTGTCCCATAGCTCTGGAGCACACCTTCCTCCTTCCACTGCTACAAGCAGAGCTAAACATAACTTAGCTGGCCCCTGGTGCTGAAATGACTGCTGTCAGTGATGGTTTGGGGCTGAGCCTACACCAGGGACTGAAAACTGACAAAGCAATCAATCTCTAATTCCAACCTAAACACTCTCGCTCTCACTGTCTTGGCACCTTCTTGTAGCGTAGCCCCAGGGCTTGACATGGTGTCAGCCAGGCTCCCTCTCCAGACTCTGGCTTTGTTTACCAGTGTCCTGAACTGCCCTGTATGTTTCACCCTAATGAGATATTAGTAATTTGGAAATCTGGTGAATGGGGTTTGTAAAGGGAAACATCCCAGCTTCTGCTAGTATTTAATATACCTTGTTAGTCATCTTCTCTCTCCCTACTGCAAGAAATTCTCGTGTTCAAATTACATTGCTTCTGACTTCAGAGCTAGACTCCTTCCCTTAAAACATTGGCTGATATCTCACAGAATCCCAGCCTGCTGGAGGTTGGAAGGGACCTCTGGAGATGATCTGGTCCAACCCCCCTGCTCCAGGAGGGTGACCCAGAACAGGGGTCCAGGATCCCATTGTCCAGGCAGGTTTGGAATCTCTCCAGAGAAGGAGACTCCACAACCTCTCTGGGCAGCCTGGGC
>JANHFX010002213.1:12990-30507 GCA_027560015.1 Chloroceryle amazona
AATCTCTCCAGAGAAGGAGACTCCACAACCTCTCTGGGCAGCCTGGGCCAGGCTCTGACACTCTCACAGCAAAGAAGATTTTCCTTCTGTCTTACCTCTTGTCCTTACGTCAGTCTTTCTTGTCTTCTTCCATCAGGTACCTGGCAGAGTGGATGGTAAATGGGTATCCATCAGAAAATGTCTGGCCTCTGGATTTGAAACGCTTTGGTACCCTTCAGAGCAGTCGCACTTTCCTCCGTCACCGTGTGATGGAAGTGATGCGTAAGTGAGACCTCCGTGTTCAGTGCTGGCTGGGGTCTCAGAGGTTTGCCTTCTTCGTGGACTCCTTTGTGGCAATACAGCCTCCTCCCAGGAGAAAGGAACGGATAGATTTTTTGTATTAGCAGTGTTCTTACTAACTGTTCTTAAAGGAGAGTTGTTGGTACTGTGCTCTCCTATTTCTGTGCTTTGTCTCCAGCATGGGGACATTTGTGGCTATCTGTAAGACTCTGGCCTAACAAAACAACCCCAGGATATTAACTGGGGGGTGTGGGGTGGGGGTGTGTGTTCAGAGAGTCTTTGTAGGGATATTCTGCTTTCTCCCACCAAAGTTTGTGATAAACACCTTGCAAGATAGATCTGAGGTGTCATTGTTACTGTCTAAAGCCACACTCAGTTTCCTCCTATTGTTGTGGGCAACGTTAACATCTTTTTGAGTTTCCGAGAGAAGCGTGAAGTGCTCCACAACTTGCCAAAGAGGAACAGTTAGCTGAATGCCAAGTCTAAACTAAAACCTTGTGTTCAGGTGAAAGCAGAAGTTGAGTAAACCTGTAAGCCCTGCTATATCCAGAAAATAACCTTTTGCTTTGACCTTCCTCCCAGAAAAATCACTTCATACTCATGGCATTATTCTGCAGTTGCTTCTCAACACAGATCTCAGTTCTGGTAGCTGTAGAATCCCTGTAGTTTTTACAAGAGAAGTATTGTATTCAGTTTCTGTGGAGTTACCTTCCCATTCAAATCCTTTCTTCAATCTACCTACTCTTTTGGGAGTACCAATACCAGATAATGCCACTAAAATAACTAAATCGTTAGCTATGAGGCAAAAACAGTAGAACTATTCAGTAAAAAATATTCAGCTTATCCTCAGTTTTAAACATTTTATGACTCGTGTAGAAACTTAACATTTATGAAGAAATATTCAAGCATCTTTGAGTTATTTACTCCCCACTGGTAACCAGGGAGGATGTGAAATGTTTATTAGAATAACTTGTTTTCAAAACAAGTATATTCTCTATTGGCTGAAAAGGTGTAGGAGCCATATGGGAAAAAAAATCCCAATAATCAATTAATAAATAATAAAACAATACTTAGAAAAGGCTGAACTGCCAACATTCAAGAAGGTGAATTAGATGATCCTTGAAGCTGGGGGCTGCCTACCCCAGCATTAGCATTGTCGAAATGATAAGCAGTTGATGGAGCATGCTGCTGTGGAATATCAGACATAATTAATGCTAATCAGCACGACTGCGCGAAGAAGAGAGAGGTTTCGTTATCTTGACAGTATTGTCCTGAGACCCTTAGGATCTCCAAATACAAGGGATCCATGCAAATATTGTAATTCTGGTTTGGAATAGCTATAAATGGATCAAACCAGATTTGTTGACTTTCATAAACAGCTAAGGAAGGTCAGAACTGTTTTGAGGGAAATCTATGGTTCAGATACTAGTAAGTATTGATAATTTGGAAGAAAATTGTAGATAATCTCTTTGCCTAATAAAGGGGTTTTGGGACTGTTGCAGCCCTTATGTGTGATCTGAAGGTTCCCCGATGGGACTTCCAGACTGGCAGGCAGCTGCGTACCTCGCCACTGTACGACCGCCTGGATGCGCAGGGGGCTCGGTGGATGGAGAAGCATGGATTTGAGAGAGTCAAGTATTTTGTCCCTCCTGGGAAAGGTGAGGTCATATTTTCATAGACTCGTTGAATTGTTTTGTTGGGAAGAGACATTTAATTTCAACAAGTCCATCTGTTACCCCAGCACTGCCAGGGCACCACTAAACCATGTCCCTCAGCACCACATCTCCACAGCTTTGAAACCCATCCAGGGATCATGGGGATTCCACCACTGCCCTGGGCAGCCTGGGACAGCCCTTGGCAACCCTGTCAGGGAAGAAATTGTTCCTCAGGTCCAACCTAAACCTCCCCTGTTGCAACTTGAGGCAGTTTCCTCTTGTCCCGACACTTGTTTCTTGAGAGAGCAGCCCCACCTGTCTCCAGTGTCCTGTCAGGGAGTTGTTGAGAGCCAGAAGGTCTCTCCTGAGCATCCTTTCCTTCACACTGAACAGCCCCAGACCCCTCAGCTGCTCCTCACAAGACTTTCCCCTGTCTAGTGTATCCCTATTGGTCTATGTAAGACCTTACTTCATCCAATTTATGAATTATCCCTTTGATTCTTCTTTACATTAGACCTGCTGGATTTGGATCAGAGCAAAACCTTTTACAAACCAGACTGGTTTGATATTGTGGGTTCCGAAGTGAAGTGCTGCAAGGAAGCGGTTTGTGTCATTGACATGTCATCTTTCACCAAGTTCGAAATAAGTGTAAGTGCCTGGGAAGTGACAAAGCATCGGCCTGGGGATGGCAGCCCTCTGCTAATTATTGACTGCTGTGTAAAATCCTGGGAGCCCTGTTGAGGGCAGACCGAGGGAGTCAAGCTGTGTTACTAAACTCAGGCTGTACTTAGCGTAGATTTCTTTGTCTGTTGAAGGCCCAGTTTATCGAAACACCAGCTTAGCCTATAAGTAGAACTTGCCCTCTGGTGCTGTGTCACCCTTATATTCTGATGTGCTCGACACATCAGCGTCACCATCATTACAAACCGAAAGAATTTGGGCCAGGACCTTGATGCAACCTTAAACTCAGATATCTGACTTTCTTTCCCTTTCAATTTCTCTAGTCCACAGGAGACCAGGCCCTGGAGAGCCTTCAGTATCTCTTCTCCAATGACTTGGATGTGCCTGTTGGTCATGTTGTGCACACGGGCATGCTTAATGAGAAGGGAGGCTACGAGAACGACTGCAGCATCGCGCGGCTCAGCAAACGCAGGTGGGTGTGCGTGGCAGAGGCCTCAGCCACCACCCTCTGGGTGTTGGAGTCTTTAAAGAACTTCTTGATGCAGATCCTAAACTTGTTTCCCCTCCATAAGGAAAAAAAGAAGAGTCTTGGTTTTTCCACTTACGTTCCTAATTCAGTAACTTGAATGAGAGGAAGCTCGCAAATTTGTCAGTACTGGGGAAAAAGGACTTTTTCTGGGACTACCGAGGAACACAGATTTCTTCAAAAAGTTAGGCCTTCAGGGTGTTTAATTTCTCAAACAAAAGGCAAGTGGTTTGCAATAGTCATTAGAGTTTGATCATTTAAAGTGGAAGCCAAATGGTTCCTCTTCGGTTCCTGGCTGATCTCATTGGAATTGTGTGCTGACATGGTCCTTTTTCATTATTTCAACTTCCGCTGCAGTGTGGGTTCTCTAATTCTGAGCTCTGAAGTCTCTCGGGGTTCTTTTTTGTGCTCTCTGCTGTAAACTGGCATCATCACAGGATCTCACCTTTGGACTCAACAGTTTGAGCTCTCTTTGGCATTTCATAAAAACCTTTACATTTTTAAGAACTCCTTCATGGACATGTCCCAGCTGAATACTGGTTTTATTTTTCTGAACCATTCTCTATGAAGATGAGCCACTGTTTGCCCAGGTGGCCAAGAAGGCCACCAGCATCATGGCTTGTGTCAGCACCAGTGTGGCCAGCAGGACTAGGGTGAGGATCATCCCCCTGGACTGGGCACTGTGGGTGGCTACCCCTTGAATCCTGGGTTCAGTTTTGGGCCCCTCATGCCAAGGACATCGAGGAGCTGGAGCGTGTCCAGAGAAGGGCAATGAAGCTGGGAAAGGGTCTAGAGCACAAGTGTGGTGAGGAGCGGCTGAGGGACCGGGGCTTGTTGAGCCTGGAGAAAAGGAGGCTCAGGGGAGACCTTCTGGCTTCTGCTGGGTTAATGGTTGGATGTGATTTTATAGGTCTTTTCCAACCCAAACGATTCCATGATTGCATGTGTGTGCTCACTGTATTGGGATGAAAGCGTTCTTCTTTGCTGCTCTCAGAAACAGCTTTTCTTTCTCTCCTCTTCTGTCTGCATTCATGTATTGCATAAAAGCATTGTCCTTCTCTGTGTGAAACCAGTCACTTTCCTCCTTGCCTACTCATTTCTGCAGATGTTCTCTCTGTCAGTAATGAACTTCAACTCGCAGTTTGTGTGAGAGAGACTTGCACAACAAGTAGCTCATTTTCGCATATCAAGTGGAGTTCTGTTTTTGGAAGCTGTTAATAATAGCTGCCATTGTGTGCAAAAAGACGTCTGCTGAAACAAGCAAGCGCTGTGTGAACCATGAGCTCTCCTGACTGTCCAAGGAGACAGAATCACGGGTGAAGAGCTGCATGTACCTTCTGCAAAATGACTGTGACTTTTGAGATGCCTCCTGAACTCTGTAGGACTGCCTGTGTTCCCCTTCTCATCACTTCTTGTCACCCAAGTACTGCTGTCACTGGAAGGCGGGGGGGGTTGTCATGACAGATGGCGATGGCGTTGATCCAGAGGCTTGAGCTGTGGTTTTTGCAAACCAGCTTGTTTTGGTCTCCTGTTAGCTTGGAAGCTGCTAAACAGCTCCAAAGAATGAACTGAATCATCTTGTGACTGTCAGTTAATTGTTTCTTAATTTCAATTTGTCTGTTCCAGTTTCTTCATGATTTCCCCTACTGACCAACAAGTCCATTGCTGGGCCTGGCTGAAGAACCGCTTGCCTGATGACAGCAGCCTGACCATGGAAGATGTGACCTGGAAGTACACAGGTAAAAAATCACTGAAAGCAGACCTCCTTAGACAGCTGAAATCACAAATGGGAGCTTGTGCTGTGTCCCAGGGAATTGTTTAAAGTGTCCAGAGTGGTGGTTGGGTCTCCTTTCCAAAGAGTTAGATGAAAACAACAATTCAGAGACTTCCTTCTAGCAAGTGTGAGTTGGGAGATGGATTTTCTTTCGGTGGGCTGTCAGGAGAGTATTAATGACTCTTTCCTCCATCCTTGAATATAAATCTAGCTATTAGTTCAATAAACATGAAGACTTAAAAGATTGGGGTATGAACGTATGCAAGTTGGACACCAGGCAAGACTTCTCCTGCCTCATCCTAATGCTGTTACCTTGCCCTCTTTAGCTCTCAATCTGATCGGCCCCCGTGCTGTGGATGTCCTGTCAGAGCTGTCATACGCCCCAATGACTGCAGAACACTTTCCCTCTCTCTTCTGCAAGGTGAGTGACTGTGCTGTCTTCCTCCTCACCCTGATAGGTTTTCCAAAGCCTGTGTGGATGAAGGGGAAGAAATATGCTTTGGGTGATTTGAGAGAAATTTAGATTTATTAATATGGGTTTCCTGCAGGTACTGAGCTAGGCTGGTGATGAACTCACTAGGCTCACTGCAGCTACTTCTCTTTGGGTTCTTCTGGCTAAATGTATAGGTGCATATGCATTTGTTTTCAGTATTCCACTCGTTGTAGGCGTGGTGCCATCTGACATCTTGGCATATATAATATATATAATCAATTATGAAGCTGTCAGTCAAACAGGCAGCTGGGATCGGTGACTCATGAGACGTTGCCCCCATCACATTAAGAAGCTGAGCAGAGAGCTGCTCTTTGCTTTCTGGCTGCTATCTAGAACACAAGCCTGTGCCCTGACCTAGTTCCAAGGCTTGTTGCCAAGTGTCGTGGACTGATAAGAAGTCTGGATAACACAACATCACTGTTTGAATTTTTAAGTTAAAATTCTTGTATGTGCCAGCAGCGAATTGCAGCAAGGGAGGGGAGAGGGGCTGGCCGGTGTGGTTTGTGTTATGCCTTGTGCTGCCTCCGGGTCTCTGTGCTGCGGTTTGGATGATTTTTCTCCGCTCTGATGCTGCAGGAGATGAGCGTGGGCTATGCTAACGGCATCCGTGTGATGAGCATCACTCACACAGGAGAACCTGGATTCGTGCTGTATATCCCCATAGAGGTAAGAGCACGCTCTAGCCTCAGCTAATTAAGACAGTTGCTTGCATGCATAATGAGAAACTCTTTATGAGTTGACTCAGGCTGATAATATGTCTGGTCTGTTCCATGGGAACGCTGCCTGCAGGCAGCGGGGGAGTTCCCCTGCTTTGTATCAAGTTCCAGTTGGGCAGACCTCCCCTGCTCCAGCGGCAGGGCACAGTCACATCTGAGCTGCTGTCGTGCTCTCATGGTGTCAGAGTGCAGCTCTGTGTCACCCCCTTCCTTTGCAGTACGCCCTGCATGTGTACAACGAGGTGATGAACATGGGCCAGAAGTACGGGATCCGGAACGCCGGTTACTATGCGCTCCGCAGCCTGCGCATCGAGAAGTTCTTTGCATTCTGGGGCCAGGATCTGGATGCTTTTACCACTCCTATGGAGTGTGGACGCGAGTTCCAGGTCAAGCTGGAAAAGGTAGAGTGTAAAACTGCAGTGGGGGCTGCTCTTGCAGTAGGGTGGGTGGGAGAGCAGCTCTGTGCTGAGTGGTCTCCCATCTGAGGGGGTAGATATGTTGGGGTTTGATGGAGCTGCGTGCAGTGTGTAGCTAGAACCTATATTTTTTTACTTCAAAAAGATGCTAGAAATAGCAGAAATATTCTGTCTTTATTCTGGGCAGTGTTCTAGGGACTTTGTAGCTTCGGGTGTTGCTCGTGTGCACATGTTGTTACAGTTGCCCTCCAGTTCCTAAAACATGGTAGACTTCGGGAACCAGAAAAATGGCAAAAGCTAGAATGGTGACGTGGTTTTCACCACAGTGAAAATAAGAATTAATGTTTTAAAGGCCCAATTCACAAATATTTCTGTGTCTTTTAACATCTGGAAAAACAAACACAACAGGGAAGCTTTTGTCTGGGCTGTGCTTCTTGGGTATAGATCATAGGATTGTTTTGGTTGGAAGAGACCTTTAAGCTCATCAACTCCAACTTTTTGGAGTCAGTTGTTCCTCAGGTCCAAAACTAAACCTCCCCTGGTGCAACTTGAGGCTGTTTCCTCTTGTCATGTTGTTCCTTGGGAGAAGAGACCAACCCCACCTGGTTCCAACCTCCTGTCGGGGAGCTGTCGAGAGTGAGGTCTCCCTTGAGCCTGCTTTTCTCCAGGCTCAACAACTCCAGGTCCTCAGCTGTTCTTCACCAGACTTGTGTTCTAGACCCTTCCCTGGCTTTACTGCCCTTCTCTGGACACACTCCAGTCCCTCAATGTCCTTCTTGGCATGAGGGGCCCAAAACTGAACCCAGGATTTGAGGGGCAGCCTCCCCGGTGCCCAGTCCAGGAGAACCATCACTTTCCTAGTTCTGCCAAGACAGTCTCAGTAGGATGTGAGTTCTAAGCATAAATTCACCTCATGTCAGTCAGCTTCTCTACTGAACAGTTCATGTCCCTTTCAACAGCTGATACTTCCTTCTCTCCGCAGGGAATGCAGTTTGTTGGCCAGGAAGCGCTGTTGGAACAGAAGCAGAACGGTGTGTACAAGCGCTTTACCATGTTCATCCTTGAGGACCACGACACAGACACGGACCTCTGGCCCTGGTGGGGGGAGCCCATTTTCCGCAACGGCCGCTATGTGGGCAAGACCACCAGCAGTGCCTACAGCTACACGCTGGAGCGCCACGTCTGCCTCGGCTTCGTGCACCACTTTGACGAGAAGACAGGAGAAGAGCTGGTGGTGACGACTGACTTCATCAACCAGGGCGAGTATGAGATCGACATTGCCGGGCAGCGCTTCCAGGCCAAAGCCAAGCTCTACCCCTTCAGCTCCCTCTTCACGCAGCGTCGCCGCAAGGATGAGGTGGAACTGAGTGGCTACCAGAGGGAGTAGTGCTGACCGGACCTCGCCTGCTCCTTTTCCCAAGCTGGAGTCTTCTGCCACCATCTTCTGGTCCTTTCTTCTCATCCCAGATATTTCTTTCTTTTCCTTTCTTGTCTTGCAACTTTAAATCTTTTTTTTTTTTCCCCAGCGCGTTACATTTTGTATATTTTAAAACTTTAATTTCCAAGATTTCCTGCTCCTGTCTGTCTCCCTCCTTCACCCCTTTGCTTGCCAGGCTCCCCAAGGATGAAGCACAGTGCTGAGCATGCCTCCAGAAGTCTGTGGGAAGCCTGTAGAGGAGTCAACCCCCCTTACAGTGATGGAAGGGGTTTGGGTGACTCCCCGAGGACTACACCCTCCCTCTCTCCCCTCCAGCCTGGGACAGCAGGTGTTTGCCGCCTGTAGTCAGGCGGACTCTGGGATTTCACCCTGCTCTCCACATACCCCGTCGTCGAGGGGTCAGTGCGTCGGTGCCTGCGGCAATAGGACGATCAGCTACCTCACTGGCACGAGACACAGTGGTGTGTGAGCAGAGCCAAGGGACAAGCTTTGGGAGAGCCCAGCCTGTCACTGCCCCACTTTGTCCACCGTTTTCATTTGTTTCCTAACAGGGAGTCAAGTAGATTTACTCATCTGATCATTGAGGTTACGGTAGCACTGGTAAGTGCGGTGCTGGTGGGATTGGATTTTTTTTTGGCGTGGGGTCACTGAAACTAAATGGTGGCCTTCTATAAATAATATTGGAGATTGGCACGTGTGTTTCACTTCTATAAAGGAAGGGGATTTAGTTTTTATTAAAAAGAAGTGCTGGTTTCTAACCAGGACAGATGTTTAATGTTACTGGCAGCGTTGAAACAGTGCTGCTGTTTCAGCCACACAGTGTACAGGTTCTTTGGGGATTTTCTTTCCCTTTTCTTTGTTTGTGTGACGGGCTTGAGCTCATCTGGCAAGGTTTATGCAGTGAACACGAGTTTCATGTGAAGCTTGTGTTGGTTTGGGGAACTCGAGCAGCAGGAGGAGACAACAGGTTGTGTTTTGAGCTGCCTGTGGTTATTCTGAAATCGGAGAAGACCCAGCGTTGTCTCACCTGCGGTGCTGGCAATATTGCAAGAAACGCTGCGGTTTCCTCTGGGGCTGGGGGGGCCTTCTCAGCAGCTCCCGCTGGCCTTGGGAAGTTGTCTTCTGTTCTCCTCAAATCTGTTGCAGTTCTTACTTCTATCTCTGGGTAGTACCTCAGCTGAAGGGACCCAATAGGGGGGCGAAGGGAGCATGGCAGTGGGGTTACAAATGGCTTTCCTTCAGCAAAGCTCTTGGTATTGTGCTCTTCATAACAGGTGCTTCAGGCAGGCCGGTGAGATTCACCCCTTCCTCCAGCATCAGAATGTGCCAATTCAAATGTGGATATTGAATAGTGAGGGAGTGGGGGGGTACAGAATTGTGTTGCACACACTCACATCGTTGTCTTCTCCTTTGTTCCATTGCGAGCACAATCGAAAACAAAGGTTCTCTTTACTTACTTGAAGATGATCAGTATTTTCCCTGCTCTGCCACCCACGTCCTCATCGTGGTCTTTCTGCTCCAGTGTCTTTCTGCACACAACCCTGCACTGATGACTGCCCTGTCAGCCGTGATGAACACTTCTCCATGGTCTGGAACCCTTTATGAGCACTTTCTTTTCCAGTTAAATGGCTGAGCATCAGTATTGTAAATATGAGCTCAGAACCTTTCCTAGGTCTCATTTTAATTGGCTTTCTGCTGCTTCGGTTGCTTCAGTCACGCCTTTGGTTGAATCTTTGTTCGGCCAGCTCACGGTCCAGGTGTTCTCAGCATGCAAAAGGAGCCAGGTGGCCCTAAGGCAGCAAAGGTGAAAGTCCAAAACCTTGACATCTTCAAGCAGGTTGTCAGCACAAGCTCCTCCATCCACGGTGTACGGAAGCCACAGAACCTGGGAGTGGAAAGTCAGAAAAGGGTGCAAGAGAATGAAGGGTTTGAGCATGTGATGTAGTAGGTTGAACATCGATGTCACTTTTTGAGCACACTCTCCTCTGTGAATGGTGAATTCCTTTTTAGTCTATGACCTCTTGGAGGATTTCAAACTTAATTTTGACTTGACATGCAGAAATTCCCCAGTCTTTGAAGTGTGGTGACCATAGTAGGACCACTTTGGGAGATCTCGCAGCAGAGATTTATTGACCACTCATTGTCAGTGGTGATCCGTAGTAGCTTTGTTTTCCCCCAAGGAGGTGAGGCAAACTCAGGTGCTTAGTGCAACTCCTGAAGGGGGATCTTGGCTCAAACTGTCCCCTTTGTTCTCCACAGAGTTAAGACCAAGCCAGAGAGTTAGCAGCTTCCTGTCCTTCACCGACCGCTTGTCCCTCAAGTATCATTTGACTTGCAGACAGCTTGTATCCCTCCTTGTGATTATTTTTTCTGTACCCTAATTTATAGGTGCCTGTGAGTTCCTCAGACAACTTCTGATAGGGGTGACTCTTCCCACAGCAGTTCTCGCAAAAAAAAAATGCATTTTACTTGAGTCATTATGTCTGCTTAGGTTTATTTTACATCTAGAACTCTTGGCTTCTCAACAGCAAAAACTGAAAATGCTTTTCCATCGTGCCGATAGATACAGCAACACTTTCTCTGGTGCCATGTTTGCTGTTGGAGGCTCGGAGATGGGGGGTTGATAATCGTCACTCTTGCTGCTCATTAACGCCTACTCTGGCTTTCCCTGCTGTGAATTCTGATTCTTGGTTTACATCCAGGCCTGTGAGCTTCAGCTGCTGTTCAAGCTCAGTTGATTTAATTTCTTGCAGCTATTTTTAACCTTATAATTTTAAAGAGCAGTTTGCCTTCGCCAACTTGACTGCCCGTCAAGGGGATGCTTGTTTGAAAACAGCGCTAGACACTGAGACTGAGAAAGGTCCTTGTGGTGCTGTGTTTTCTTCCAGAGGTATTAAATGGTGATGTAAGACTCTAATCCCTTTATCTGATGACTAAAAGTAGAGTGCCTAAAAAAAGAGCAACAAAATCAGTGGCAGAGTTACCACCTTTGGGACACCTTCATATTAGAAAATTAGAAATCAGATCTCGGAAGCTGCTGCGACAGTCTTGGCATCTACGATGCCGAATAACGCGGAGCATGAAATCACACATTGTGATTCTCATCCTTAAAACCTCCTTAATCTGCTTCCGCTCAGAAAGGCGCTCGGTGCTCGTTCCGTGCGGTGGGATTATGGACCTCGGATGGGGAGCGCTGAAATATCATCCCCTTCTCTGCAGCAAGAGGGTACCGGCCTCATTTCGCAAAGTCTTGTCCCACACCCAGGTGTTGGCAGTTCTCCAAGCAGGAAAAGTCCTGCAGATTTTCTTTCTACAAGAGAAACACTCAAAAGAAAGCTTAAGCGGAGTTTGGTGGGGGGAAAATAATTCATCTTTTTGGCTGAAACATTGAGTTGAGTATAACCCATTTTAGGAGAAACTTAGAACCCGTCAGTGACAAATGCTGAGGGAACCTGTGTAGGGGGCAGCTCTTGCTGGGCAGCCTCTCACATTAAGTAGTTTTTCCAGAGGTATTACGTTGCTTTACCCTTGTCGTATTCTCCCCTGAGTTCTCATGTTTTGTCCTTGAGCGAGTGCCGAAAGGCTTGAATAAAAATGGTACTGGAGAAGAGGGACTTTATTGTCCATAGTTAATGAGCTGAGGATAAACTGAAAGCTATTAGGAGTGATGTCCTCTGCTTCAGGAGGGTGCCTTACAGCAATTTTCAATCTCTTAGCCAGACATCATTTCTTCTTGTTTCTTTTCTATTGTTTTCTTCTGCTAACTCCAGTTTCCAGCTCTGAGGTGCCTCATCAGACAGTTTCTTCTTATCTTGTGGCAAGGAGGGCAGGCTGTGTGAAACTTCCACCCTCTCCAAGTCTTGGAGCGAGCTTGGATTCCTCCTTCCTGCTCTTGCATCCCAGCTGCCCCCAGTCACGTAGCTGTTCTTGCAGCAGCTCCAAGCCCCAGCCAGTGCCACTGTAGGAACCCTCGTGTGCGAGGGTCTTCTCTTCGTTCTACCCAGTGCTGCATCATCTGAGCCTGGTTGGCTCTAGATCTGTCTCTCTCTGTATTGATTCAAGCTCTTCAGCTTTTAGATGGTGCAGATGCCAACCCCTGAACTCCCAGGTGGGTTTGCAGCCACAGTGGATTCCATCCTTTAACCCTCCCTCTCCCCGTGCTCTCCAGAACGCTTCTCTGGTCTTCCTCGGGCAGCTGGGCATCTTTGATGTCCTTGTCCTTCCAGCACACTTTAACCAGAATGGTTACACTTGGGGAAGAAACCTCTAAACCCAAGGTAGTTTCCACGTCTGGAAGAGGGGGAGAAGTTGCCTGCAAGGGCAGAAGTTGTTCTTACTCGAAAGCAAACATTCAGCTGCTGCTGATGTCCAACAAAACCCTCACAACCTTCAGATTCACCTTCCCAAATGATTTTGTTGTAATCCTTGGCCGCGTTAATTGCCACCCATTTCAGGATTCTTTTCTGTTCTAACTTCCTCTTTCTTAGCTGCTTGGTTTAGATTTTTATTTTTTAAAAAAATGAGACAGGGAGCAGGACTTGGGGAAGGAGGGGTTAATGTCATCAGATGACTTCAGGCTGCCTCTAAAAACCATTTAAAGATTTTCTTTGCACTTTAAACATCCCCTAAGCGTTAGGATTGTCATGTGCTTGCAGCCCTGGCAAGAGCAGTCTTGGAGTTTGAGGGAGGGAGGAAAAAAAACCCCAACCTTCAAATATTTATAAATGCCTTAAAGCTTTAGATGAGGTGTTTGGGATCCAGCTGCACCTCCCGTTTGATTTCCTCCCGGGGAAGCTGTGCACAGAGCAGGCCCAAGCGTCGGCAGGTATTTTTCCGTGAGCACCGGGGCTGGTGGAAGCTGCTGTTGCAGCGTCCTGCAGGTCTGAGGCTGGAATTTGTACCGAGCTAAATTGGCTGAGCTGGGAGCCCCTGTCCAACTTTCTTTGCCAGTTGTCCCTGTCTGTTGTTCCACCCCCCCTCGGAAATGGATTTATTTGCTGTATTTTTCTTCTTGAAAGAAAGAAGCCTGGGCTGGTGTAGAGTGTTCTGTGAGCATCCTGTTGCGTTCGAGGAACCAAACCTTCCTGCCTGCCTGCTTGCTTCCCAGCTGTGCCAGCAGATGTTTGCAGGCAGGAGAAGCATGCAGAGGGGATCTGCTGCTGCCACTGATGTTTGTCAAGATGCTTCTGAGACGTCTCATCTCCTATTTGTCTCAAAGCTCTGCTGGATTCCCAGTGCCAGGCTGGTATAAACAAAGCGCTGCCTTGCGGGTTTGAGGTGCTGGTTTTTCTTTGTTCAGAGAGATCGCCCGGTCAGAATCGGGTACTGCCGCAGTGGTAAATTATAATGGAAAAGGCACAGGAGAAAGGTATTGGCATTAATATTTATTGGTGTGTCGGTGCTGGTAGCAGCTGATCTTCCCGCACAGGTCCTCGACACCTGCTGCAAGCAGAGCAGATACTCGGGAGCCATTGGCCATCCCATCACAGATCTGCTCTGTGGGTATGGAGAGATGTCCTGCCTTTCCCCATGGCACTGTTGCTGAGATTGCTGCCACACCACACATTCTTCGCCTGGAGTGGAACGTGCTTCCAGTATGGCCAGAGGCAGACTAAGGTCCATGAAGCCCTCAATGGGTTCTTCTGCATCTTGCGGTCAGGCTTGTGGCAGGACAGGTCCCTGCGCACAGGTGCTTCTGCTGTAGAGTGACCCAAGTGTGCTTGGGGGAAAGGAGCACGCCTTGCGTTGTGACCGCAGTCGTGTCCAGACGGTCCCGCATCTTCGGGAGGAAGTGGCCCTTTGGCCCTTCTTGGCCCAGATCAGCTCCTCGTGGCTGCTTCTGAGGCACCGCGCTCGCTTTCTGCCGCGCTCTGCTCTGGGGCGGGTCCTGCCGTCACCGCTTCTGCCAGGGAGCTGAGCTCTGGAGAAGGGCTCCCCACTTCTTGGGCTGTCATCCTGTGACCTGCACCAGGATGTCCCTTCTCCACCAGCGCTTCTGGCTAGGGGTTCACAGATTCACTTGTCCAAGGCCCCTTTCCCTTGCTCCATCAATCTCCCGAGACCAGATTTTGAAGGGCTGGGAGGACTTTTTGAAGTGTGCTACTGCCGAAATGTTCAGAACAACTCGAGATTGAACCTGTGAAAACTTTTTTTTTTTTTCTAGTGCCTTATGCTTGTGAATGTCGTGCAATGGATGTAGCTGAGGTGGGACAGAGCACTGCAGCCACCTCCCTCTCCCCCCACAGGGTCCCAGCAGGCAAACACCAACAGATCGCCTCCAACAGTGCAGGGGTGATGCTTGCTTTTCAATCCCTTTGAGCTCTGAGCTTGTAGAAATAGTAAACTACAAACAGTGGTGGTTGGTCTGTGAGAGGAGTGGGGGTCTCACCTCTGCTGGTTTGGGATCAGAAGGGTTTGGGAGAGACAAAGCTGCTCTGGTGGCCAGGTCCTGGGGTGGAGGACGTGGCCAGTTGTTCCCAAGCGCACAATTCGGGGTGACTGCTGCTCTCTGCTGAGGCCATGTTGTCACGTACGCTGTATTTATATTGTACTTTGTTTCATTTAATATTTTGGTTGGCTTAAATGTTGCTAGGTTTGTATAATAATAAAGAGGCGTTTTAACTACTCCTGAATTTAGCCATTTGTTATGCAAGAGTGTCTGAATCATAGAAAAAGATCTTTAAGATCCTCGAGTCCATCCGTTCCCCCCTCACTGCCAGGGCACCACTAACCCATGTCCCTCATCACCACAGCTTCACAGCTTTGAAACCCCTCCAGGATCATGGGGGCTCCACCACTGCCCTGGGCAGCCTGGGCCAGGCCTTTGCAACCCCTGTCAGGCTCTGGCCCTGAGGGGTTGTGTCAGGGCTCTGCTGTCGGGCAGCCAGCCCAGCACGGGGCCCTTCACGGGGCTCAGCTCCTGCTCCAGCGGGTGGGTGCTGATCGAAGCTGGTGGTTGGTGTCCAGCTGAGCTGCAGCCCGAAGGGACGGGAAGCATCCTCTCCTCCCAGCCCCACCACCCTTCCTGCTCCCCTTCCCTTGTCCCGACCCCACTGCAACCTGGGCTGCAGGTGAAGGCCCGTCAGGCAAGGCCACTGCAAGGAAAACCCTGAGCACTTCTGATGCATGTTTTTTATTGACTTTAAAAAAAACCCCAAACCCAAGTTGTTTTAAGACAGTTGTGTGCAGAAGTCACCGTGTACACAGAGGCTACGGATGAAGTCACCCGCTCCTACCTAGCCCTCGGTCGGAGCACAGGTCTCCCTCTCCCAGTGGGCGGGAGGCGAAGGGTGCTCGATCAGGCCCCGCGTGATGAAGCCCAGCTCTGCCAGGAGGGCCCCGCCTCGCTGCCCACCCCCCGCCCGCATCCCCTGCCGACATCTCCTCTATGTACAGTACATGGGTGCTCGTCCCTGCCAGGCGTGCAGCATGGGGGTGGCTGGCGGCTGCTCGGGCAGAGAAACAAGTGGTTGTGAGTCCTAGCAGGACAGCTTAAATAAAAATAATCATAAGAACTAAAAAACAAACAAAACAAGTGGGTTGGGGAAGGAAGTTAGCCAAAAAAAACAATACTGTCAGGGCAGCGAGGAGCGCCGAGCGCACCCTGCGCCACCAGTGGGTTTGGTACCAGGTTTCCCAACGCCTCCGCTCGCCCTGTGATTGTCTGGCCTGGCCTCAGCCCTGGGACGGGAGCTGGTCCAGACTTGGCACGCCGGATTTGGCCTCTCCAGCCACAGGCGTTGTGGCCTTGGCCATGTCCCGGTCTCCCCCAGCAGCACTTCCCAGCTCAGATCCAGCCAGTGCGAGGAGTGGGGCAGGTACAAGGGCCAGATAACTCGGCCAAGCTGCTGCCGCTGCTGTGGGAGTGAGCGCAGCACAGCGGAGCCAGCAGGAGATGGTCAAGGCACTCATTGTTGCTCATGGGTTTGTGGTTTGTTTTTTTTTTTTTATTTTTCTTCCCCTAAAAAAAAAGCAAACCAGCCCAGGCAGGTAGAGAGTGGGGCTCTCTGTGTCCCAGGGTTGGGATCAGGGCTCGGGGCTGGCCGTGGTGGTCGCAGGTGGTGGGCAGGCTGCTTGCACCAGGGCGTGTGGCACCGCTTCAACCAAAACCCACCACGAAACTGCGGGGTTTAAAGCCCCACGGACAGAAAGGATGAATCTCCCCAGCCCAGGGGATGCTCAGTGCCTGCTCCAGGTGACCCAAACCCATGTGTTTCATGACTCCAGTCAGAAACCTTTCAAAAAAAAAAAAAAAAAGGAAACCCTGAAAAGCAACCAAACCGAAGCACAGAAACAGGTAAGAGGCTGCTACAGAAAAGCCAGATACAAAAGGGTAAAAAAAAAACCTCCAAGTCCCAAAAAAACCTATGGGGATTGTTCTCCAATAACTATCGCAACTGGGCGGTGCGGGTGGGGGTTCCCCAGCCAGGCTCTGGCCCCGCAGCCCCTGCCCAGGGTGGTCTCGGCACCGTGGGGCTTTGCTGTTGTGCCAGGCACCCCTTGCCGTCACCAGCTGTGCGGGTGGAGGGCCCCTCTCCTGGGACCTCACCCATGATTGCCTTTTTCTTGAGCTTTCCAGTAGCTCCTAAAAAAAAACCCAAAAAACAACCCACCCACCTGATTGACCCAAAGACAGTGGCTTTAATGGCACCTCGGGGGAGGCAGTTTCCTCCTGCATCTCCCTGTCCTGTGCCATAGGGCAGCTTGTCCTTCCCGAAAAGCCCCTGAGGGTGGACCCCGAGGGCACCGGTTGTACCAGCCTGGTGTAAACCAAGCCCCACCCTCACAAACAGAACAAAGACTTTGGGATTTCAGCTTTTTGCCAGAGCTGTCTATTTATAGCAACACAAAACCAAACGCATGGTTCATTCACCCACTAAAGCTATCACTAATCTGTTTTTTCCCAGCCTAAAAGAGAAATCTCCTTCCCCCCCCCGGGGGGGCTGGACCTGCTACTGCATCCCACATCCCTCAAGCATCCTGTGAGGGAGCCTGGCTGGAGGGATTCTTAGCTGCCTTTTGCCCAGTTGCCCACAGAATCCATCCTACCCTTTCTCAACCTTCAGGTAGAGGAGCAGGGATGCCTGGCCCCGAAGCCGGGGTTCCTCTCCACCTCCCAGCCTGGGAACCGCCAGCCTGCAGCGGAGCGACGGCTATTCCCCCACGACGGCTCCGCACCCTTCCAGCTGCACCAGGTCCTGCTCATGTGCTGGGAGCTGGGGAATCAACAGTGGCAGCTGCCCCAGGTAGGTAAAAAAAACAACCCCAGACTAAAGGAAGAAAGAAGCAGCTGGTTCCACTGGTGAGGCTGCTCAGCTGCCACATCTCCCTCAGCCTGGATGCGATGCTTGGGTGCTCCCCAAAGGCTGCCAGCTCCTGGGGGGTGAGGGGTTGTCTCATTTTAAAAAGAGCAGCATTTGGTTTGACTGTAAAGAGATGCGAGGCGGATGCCCCCCTTATATCAGGGAATAAGTACCTGAAAGGGAATCGTCAGCCACACAGGGGAGAGGGTGGGGAGATGCTCGCCAAGCAGATATAGG
>JANHFX010002215.1:58260-96884 GCA_027560015.1 Chloroceryle amazona
GCAGGAATAGCCACAAACCTGATCCAAACCCACAGCCCTGATCCCATCCCACAGCCCTGATCCCATCCCACAGCCCTAATCCCAGCCCACAGCCCTAATCCCAGCCCACAGCCCTGGTCCCATCCCACAGCCCTGATCCCATCCCACATCCCAGATGCTCTCTGCAGAGCTCCCGTAACCAGTCACAGGGATGTGCAGAAGGGACTGAAGGATGTAATGCTGGCCACACAATCCACACCCGGGGAGGAGCACGGGGAGAACTGGGTTATATTTTCCCTTTTCTGCCCGAGTACATCTGTACCTATATTTTCCAGAAGTGTGAGTACAAAGAGCTCCTGGGGTCAACACACTAAACCCCTCGTTGACCCTTTGTATGACTGAGGGCAAAGCCACATTTTCTAATTATACAGCTGAAAAAAATGGACATTAAAAACCTTTCACAGGGCTTAGACAACATCTCAAAAGCTGCCGAGCTCCTCAGCCTGCCCTAGGGAAGGACAGCAGGAATTGTGTATTGCCTTCAGTGGAAGAAGAGCTTTGGCCAACGCCAAATGCTGAGACAAAAATCTCCTCAGTAATGTTTATAAAGCCCTTTCACGTTCTCCAGTGAAAGATGCTATTGAAGTGCACAGCGTTGGCTGGAAGTTTTCCCTCCCACCTACTGCACTGTTTCTAGGCAAATATGTTGCCCTTTTGAAAAATACGGTGTGGAGCGAAAAGATAAACTCCTGTAATTATGCCTTCCCTGAGCGTGGCTGTGCTGAAAAGACAAACTGCCTCCTTCAGCATTACTGCTCACAGAAAAATTGGACCTGAAGCATACGTGGGAAGATTAGACTGCCTTTAAAACATCTTTCTTCATAGCCTGGCTCTTGAGGATGCTGCAGCAGGGTTCAGAAAAGCCCTGGGGACCACCAAGACTTTATTTCCACAGGGAAAGTTATCATCTCCAGGCTGTAGAGGAGGTGAGGAGGAGTCTGGGGGTGGAAGACCGCTGCCAGTTTATCAAGAAAGCAGGAAAGAGGAATGTGCCCAAACTCGAGCACAAAGATCTGTGTTGGAAGCCACCGCTTTGGCCAGGTTCTTCTGTGAGCCCAGCTCGCCTCCCCACGCCTGATCCCGCCAGCCAACGTACGCACGGTGGTCACCAAAGGGAAAGGGTTGGAAACACTCTGCTTAGCCTGGCCACCCTGTTCTGTGTTGAGATTATTTCAGTCTTCAGGGCTGCCCAAGCTTACCCGAGCACTAAACCCCCTTCAGCTGGGCACCAAAAGAGCTTAGGAGAAAACACAGGAACATCTGAGAAGATAATATTAGCATGCCTCCCAGTTTGGAAGTGCAGATTGCTACCCCATATCAGGGGAGAGTGGAAACTCCTATTTTGAGAAAAACCTCTTGGCATCAGGCCTGCCCGATGAGTTGGATTTAGAAATAAGGCAAACTGCAGATGCCACAGTCACAGATCTGTGTTTGCTCAGGGCCGGGAATGATTCACCCACCGCCTTTGTGTTGCACGGAAGTGTTCCCTGTGACAAGCACTCATGATGGAAGGATGCAGGAATTACTTCAGCCTGACATCTAAAGGGAAGAGAAAATTACCTGCAGCCCTGAGAGAGGAAGGCAAGTGCCTCCCTTCTGGCTTGAACGGGAGAGCTGATGAGTTAACATGATACCGACCAAGGAGATTTCACTGGGGAACCCTCAACAGAGACAGCGAGGACAGAAGTGTCGGTCTGAAAGCATGAGGTGATCCTACCAGGAAAGTGCCCTTCTTGTGCTGCCTTCATTCTCCAAAGAGATTGAAAACCTTAGGTAGAAGTGATGAGTTGTCAGGCTACATCCAGTCCTATTTTCTGGTTGCTGCAGTTCCCTCTGTAACGATCTGCGGTTTAAGAATGAAGAGAAAAATAAAATGCTTCTTCTCATTAGAAGAGAAAGTCTGAAATAATGAAACAGCTGCCAGAAAAGAGAAGAGCTGTGCCTTTGTGCACTTAGAAAGAAGACAAAGATCCGCACTTTTATATTTGTCAGAGGTGCTTAGGTTCCTAAATTTTACATCTTTTTTGAAACTGTGATTCTTTGCTAATTCCCCAAGTAGTTCCAAGATCAGGCCCAAGAGTTCGAGGCTGAACACATTTCTTAGACACTCATTTACCGTTATTAAAAGTCTTTCAGATATGGAGAATTTGTTGCCGTGCTTGATAATGTCTTGATGGGGTTTTGCTCTCGCCCATAAAAAACCCCAAACATCCGATTTCTAAGCTTTCTTCCAGACACTGACTTTTTGAACCAAGGCAAAAAGACAGAAATAGTCTCAGTTTCTTGAAAGGGATCTCAGTGGTCCCAAAGAGATTGGAAACCCTGTCGCTGTATCGTGCTGCTTCTCAAGCCACAGGGCTGGAAGCTGCTGGATTATGTTATCAATCTGAAAGAGGCAGATCCATTTTCTTTGGTTGTCTTAAAAAATGACTTCTGATTTTTATTTTCGTACATTTTTTTTTTTATTATTTTTTTTCCTGTGGCTTGATTCTTTTCTCTTTGAATAATCCCAGCCTTGCCATTGACTGAGTGGCTCTCACTTCTAAATTTAGATTAGAGCGTTATTCGCTTTCATAAGAAGTGCTAATATCCCTTAGGTTAAGAATAATTAGATGTTAATTTTCAAAACCTGAAAGGAAATCATAGCCCTAATTCATCATTTAGAGTGAAATAGCTGGTTTAAAAGGCTACGGAGCTACATTAAACAAAGGTCTAGCCATTTTTTTCCTAAACAAAAATTAACCTCAATACAAATTGAGATGATACGATTCTAGTTAGATTAATGACACCAATTAAGCTGATACATTTCTGAAGCTCCCAGAGTTCAGGGGAGAAGAAGGCAGAAGATCAGCAGCTGCAAAGCAGCGTAACTCCTCGGGCTGCCTATTCCTTTACCAGCTCTCACACCTCCAGTGGGTTTTTTTCCTAGCGTAGCAACACTTTCCCTTCCCAACTGTGCTGTCAGATCCTCTCCCCTCAATTTTACCTGCGAACTTGCAGACCCACAGGATGACAAGACTGGGCAGAGTGTGCCCAAACCAGCTCCTGGGGAAGCAGCGGGTGGTTGTTGGCCAGTTTGCTGTTCGCCACCTGCTTCGATAGATCCTGAATTGTATTTTCACACGTAGCTTCCAGCAAAACGTCCCCGGTGATGTGAACACTGGGGTTTGGAGTATGCAGGCACGATCCCTTTGCAGCACCAGGAAGTGGAATATGATTCTTATGGATCCTCTGGAGCCTTTTGATGTGCCCAGATCCATATGTAAATGTAGCTCGAGATGAGGTTTTTATTCAGACAGTTCCCGGTGAAGCCAGCAGACACTGCAGGCATGATACAAATGGAGCAACAACCCAACCAAGCCTTGCAATTTAATTTAACTGCCTCTTCTTGGATATGTGTCATGCATTCAGAATTAGACAACTGAATTCCCAATCAAATGTTCTTTGGCTATGACAACACAGTGAAAAGCATAAAAGAGCCTTAAAATAGCTTGCTAACAACCACATGGAACCTATTCTTTTGGCAAAAGGAGGAGGCAGTTTATGGGTCTGGACTCAAATAAATAAGTACGTGTTCTTTTTCCTTTGCATTGGCACGTTTTTGGCTTTTCAGATTAGCCGTGCACTTTATACATTCTCCTACAACTATTCAGACAGTAGATGGGAATGTACAGGCTTTTTTGGGGATATAAATTTCTCCCATTTGAGCTGTCTGACGCAAGTTCTCTGTTAACTTTGCAAGGAAATTCCTGCTGGGCTGGTTACTTGAACTTTTCCTGCAAAGCCTATTCTGCTTTAACACTGAACAAGCTGCTTGTTTTACCAAACCTGTTCTAAATATTATTTTCCTTAACAGGAGCAGCAATGGCTTAAAGCAAACAGCAATTTTTACTTGTTGTTGCCTCCACGTTTTGTGATATCTGGTAGCAGCAAAATGCCTTTCTTGAAGGAGGTAAATAATGGGGTTGAGTCTGGAGTGAAGGAAAGATGCAGAATGGCAGAAACACGGAGTTGGTGGCTAAACCCAACTGTCTCGGTACAGGCCACCATAGAGTAGTCTCTGAGCTAAGGACTGGAAGAAAAAAAGACTGAAAAGATCTTTTTCCTTGTGCTTACGCTGTGATGGGATTCTGAGTGAGGAATATTGAAACTGGAAAAGAGAGTTTTCTAAGAGTGCAGAGAAATGTAAGGCTAATGGAATAATAATGATGATGATGATGATGATATAATCCCCAAACTAAATAAACCCCATCCATCTCTGAAACGGATCTCTCAGGATTTTTTAGAAAGCCTTATTTCTTAGAGGTCAGTTGACTTACTGGATAACATAATATGTGATGAAAAGGCTGGTTTCTTAAAAAATCCACAGTGAGTGTGGGGATTTAAAAGCTCAAATACAAACCAGAAGCTGTAGGGTTTATGTGGGTTTTAGGAAACAGTTGCTTTTTGTAGTGTTGGTTGTGTCCAGAGCATCCCTTTCAGAAATGCCAGATCTCCCCATAAGATCATCTTCCCATTATCCCTTTGGAGTTCAGGGAGGGGACATTGCCAAACTGGGCATCCTCAGACTGTAAAAGTCACTGAAAAAGGTTCTTTCCTTTCCCCAAATGGCCAATTTTCTCCAGTGCTTTGAATGAAAACTAAACAAATGAAATGTTAAGTGGGATTTGGTGTCTTTTACTTTTTGGAGGGGGTGACAAGTGACCCCTGGGTTTAACAATACTGCCTGTAACCAACAGATTGGGTTTGTCCTCCCTTTTACAAGCACTCAAGGAAAGAAATACTTATAAATCTAAGACTCCCTGGCAATATTCTTGCTGCTTGCCCCCTCCTCCACTCCATCTCTGGATATAGCACCGTTAGTTTGAGATTTTTATGACTCTCGGGGGAAACACAGAACATTCCTGAAACTGAAGTAGCATTTTGGAGTCCCTGAGCTGGAGCTCAGATGGCACCATCTCTCTCAAGGATAAATCACGGGAGCTGCCAACACAGGGGATATTTGGTTTAAGAGGCACGGGGCCAATAAACATCGATACTGTTACTTGATTCACTAATAAATAGTAAATGTTTCATCTCAAAGTAGCTCAGTGTGATTTCCAGCCGTAACTTGATGATAAAGAAGCATTGCAACTGAAGGTAGGTAGTGTTAGCAAAAAAAAAACCTAACGTGTTGTGAAAACTTCATTTGCTGCCAACTGCCTCCATCTCAGCAGCTATAATGAGGGGAAAAAAAAGACCAGTAAAGGAACTGGCAGCAGCTCCTCAGCTTTATGTCAACACCAAACGACACGCTGTGATTGTGAATTTTGATAAAGAAGACTCTTTAATGGTTAAACCAACCAACCAAAAAGGCAATCAGTGAAACAAAACCCTCCAGTATAGCAGAGCTTTAGCTGGGCTGAATTACTGCCCTGGATTTCATTGAGAGCAAGAGGAATTTCTCCAGTGTTCACCCCTGAGGAACTGGTGTGTTATGGCTAAAAACTCAGGAGTATTTGTGAGACCTTTTGAGGGAGGGAAATATTGTACAAGGCAGAGAATATGTGGCTGTGTTCACAGACACTTCTCTAATTTGCTGCTCCTTGGGTAGGTTAACATGAAAACTGGACAGAAGCTGGATTCACCATTCAGGGGTGTGGGTTGTTACTTCCCACCTGTCAATTCCCCTTTCCACCCTGTAAGCCAGGACTAATACTCTTTATGTTACACATAACCAAGCCTGCCCAGCCCTAGATGCTCTCCTGGCCAGCCTTGTCCTCTGTGAGCTCCAGCATGTGTAACTGATGAAGAAAACCAAACCAGGTCAATGCTGTCTCCCTGGTGTTAGTCAGCAGAGGACCTGTCAGTCAGTGAGGCTGCAGCTGCAAGAAGCCCCATTTTCCACAGCCTTGGCCAGCTCCACCAGTAGTGATCAGCTGCTGGGAGGGGAATCAGGTGTGTGGTGGGGTGAGGGAGGGAGAACTGCAGAGCCTTGTGCAAATGTGAGCATTCAGCTGTCCCTAGTGAGGAAACAAGCACCAAATGGGCTATTTAATGAAGCCCCCTAACTCTTCCTTCCCTTTGCTTTGCAGTAGATATGTGAAGGAGAGAAGAAACAGGTTAAGAATCTGCAGGAGCAGGTAAGTGCTCTTTCCCTTGGTCTACAACTTCAGGGCAAGTTTTTCTATTTGAAAATAAATCTTTCTCAGAGCTCAGGTTCCTAATATAAATCACCTGATAGATTTATACTCCTTGCAGACTATATTTTCCCCCTCCAGTTTCTACAATGGGTTTCAACTGTGAGAATGCCTTCAGAGTTTGCTCTGGGCTGAGGGTAGACAGGATCTGTGTGTGAATACACATATACACAAATAGCTCTATAAACACGTACAATAAGGTGACACGGAGCTGGTGTCAGTCTGTCCACTATGCCAATAGTTTTCTTCTCTCTGCAGGTGTAAAGCAGCTGCTCTAGTCTGGATATCAAGACTGAAAAGCAAGGATGCTGCCTTTTGTCAGCAGATCTATGAATGGGAACTTAATGCCTTACTATGCAAAGGGAACTTAAAATCTGCCTTGCCACTGTAGGTAACATCTCAGGCCTTTATTTCTCTCTTACTCTCATAACCCAAGTGGGGAATAAAACTTGTAGGTCTAGAGAATTATTTGCTTCTGCTAAATGCATTACGTGGTAGGTCAAATTGTGCTCGGTTTTGCATCCAGTGGGGGAAGTTAACAGTTACCAAGATCTCTGGGCTCTGTCGAGAAGGTGAAACTATACCCTGGGGGAAGAAAGGGGTGAGGTTACACTGGTAACTATCAGATAAATAATCCTCAACTCAGTATTATCAAGAAGAGCTCTTTCCCTTCATATTGCTGGGAGGACACACGAAGACCACCAGTTTGACTCTCTCCATAGTCTTGGACCTGCAAATTTCTCCAGTTTTCACCCCTGAGGAACTGGTGTGTTATGGTTAAAAACTTAGGAGTATTTGAGGGATGTTTGAAGGGGTTCTTGCTCATTCTTGTAAAAAAACCTGTTATTGCTACTCCATTGCCTCCAGGGAGTGCTTGTGAGAGTACGTGGACAGCTTTCAGCCTATGATACTAATGTGCTGGTAATAGCCTCTGTGAGCTTTGGGTTGCCTTAGCCAGGCATAACCCTGGCACAGGCAGCCCAGTGGTGAGCTGGAGCTACTGGGCTTCTTTGGTGGCTGACTGCTCAATATGGCTAAGGAATGCTGGATCTGCTTCAGTATGTATTTTTAATTGGATTGAGGGGAGACAGGAGCAGACCTTCATTTTTCTGGAGAGGGGAGACATTAATTTCTTTCTATTTTTTTTCCCCCTCTTTTCTGCCAAATTACGTCAGGAAGAAAATGCAAACGATAAAGGAAACATACTCAGAAAACTTCTATCCATCATGTCCTGTGTTTTCTTGAAAGCAAAACAGAGCACTTAATTATAACAAATGGTAAAAGCTAAAAGATGTGCTCTGGTGTGGAAGTGTGTTTGGGTAGGATCCTCAGCTGAAATTCAACCCCACTCCTTATTTGTTACATCTCTTCTGTTGTGTACAAGCCCAAGCCATGAGTTCAGTTAAACTCTTAGAAGTGTTTATGCAGAATTTCTGACCATCTCTCCATGGCGTACTGTGCAGATTCTTGCTTTGGGAGATAGAGTATTACATTAACAGGGCCACTCTTGAATATGTCTGGGAATCTCTCCCTTATGGAGCTCGTCAGGATGGTGATAAACTAAGCTAGCAGCCACGCAACACTGGTAGCCTGCCCATAGAGGTGCTCTGGATCCATTTGCTTCATACAAAAGATGCTGTCAACTGCACACCCAGGGCCAGTCTGGAGAATGGTGTTAGGCTGGATACTGGGGAGAAAAAAGCCATTTTCCCAAAGTCATTGGTCAGGTCTGCAGCTTTCTGGTACAGATCAGGAGCTGAGAATCTGCTTTACGTGAACTAAGGGAGTTAAACAAATACCTGCTTGGCTCGCTCAGCGCTGCGGCGAACAGCAGCGGTTTCCTGTAAGACCTAGGATAACATCAGGCCAATAACAAGCTGAAGGTAAAAATGGATTGTTTTCTGGCTCTCACTTCTCCTGTAATTGCCAGCACGGTGTCACTTGGTGCTGTAAAAGTGGTTGAACCTCAATAAAGCTCCTGACTGCTTTGACCTTTGCCTGCAGCTAGATTAACAAAACAAAAGCCACAGTGCTAAGATTTTTATCCTGCAGGGGACTGTGATTAAAACTGTCATAAAATTTCATGTGAGGCCTGAATCTTTATGAAAAAACCCTCGATAGGTCTTGAGAGCATTAGCAGAATTTCTCTGGCAGATGAAGCTGTCTCATTAGCATCACCCATCCACAGGTTATTAAATACTGCTCTTGGAGAGAAAAATATGGTTGTGTTGACCGTGCCACTTTGGCCAGAGTCATATTTGGGCAGTAATATTCTGCCACTTGCATTTCCCTTGAAGTTTTCCCTGGAAATGGAAGTTTCCTTATCAAAGCCATAGTGTGATGGATCAAAGCTAGAGGTGCTTAGATTCAGGTTGGACATCAGGAAGAAGTTCTTCACCAGGAGGGTGGGGAGACCCTGGAACAGGCTGCCCAGAGAGGTGGTGGAAGCCCCAGCCCTGGAAGTTTTTAAGGTCAAGGTGGATGGGACTCTGAGCGACCTGCTCTGGTGAGAGGTGTCCTTGCCCTGGCAGGGGGTTGGAACTGGGTGATCTTTAAGGTCCCTTCCAACCCTGACAACTCTGATTCTATGTCAATGTAGACTCTAAACCAGAGGCTTCTTTTCATGCCAGAATCGTGATTTTACCTCTTCATAGATTTAGCTTAAAGTTTAGGAAACAGCTTGGGAACCTTTAAGGGGGTTTGTATAATGCTATTTCTGTACTGGAAAGGCTTCACTAAGAATTGTTTCTAAAAGCATTTGGAGATACTTGGCTGAAGTGTACTGTGTGAATAGTGTTTAGAGCGTTTAGCTACTGTGGCATCTCTAATGCTGCGCCTTGTAATGGTAAGAAAATCCAGAGGAACTCTGGGATTTGTTGATGGATCAGGTATAAAACCAAGACTTGTTTTACATTCTTTGTTTAAACCTTATTTGTAATGCAGAGTGCAGACATCATTGAAATTAATGTGTAGAACAGAGCTGGGGAAAGCAGGAATGTATCTCTCTTGATTATGTACTTTTGGAGGATATCGAGGACTTCTTGAAGCCTCTTGCATGTGTTATTTCAGCCTGATGGCTCAAGACAGAGAAATAGGGAAGTCTGCCTCAGAAACTATGGAAGTAGCCTCAGATGTGAGTTACTACCCTAACCTGAGCAGAACTGGGCAGTGAAGGATGTGGCTGTGCTGGCCCATGGTCAGGGCACGAGTGAAAGTTGTACCTTTTGCCTTCACTTTTAAGACAGGTAAAGGATGCAACCGAGTGATTCTCCTTTACTGTGCCATCAGCAGAGCAGGCAGAACTCTGTCCTACCTTGGCCACCACAAAATAGGCTGCACCAGAGACAGTTTATTGACGAGACTGAGTGGACAGCAGCTGCTGAGAAACTAGCGGAGAAATCGGAGGAACCGGAAAGGGGGAGTAAGTTTATCCCCAAAAAAGCACAAGCAGAATTTGCTGAATTCTTGTACTTGTAATGAAATGGAACAAATGCACCAGCAGGCTTTATTTTCTTCCTGTCATGTGTCAGCTTTTCAAAATCATTGATGGCATTTTATGAGGCTCAACATTCCTGGGACAGTTGGGATATATCACAACCCTTGCGCAGAGGGGGAGTTTAGACACAGTGTAAATGCATTGACTTACCCAAGGTCAGAAAATTATGACCCAGTTAAGAAAATAAAATCCTCATCCAATATGTCAGAAAATGTAACTCCTTCCTCTCCTCACCTGGCAGGTTCACAGCAAGGGAGCGTGTCCTTTAACAGAGGAGGGACCTACAGCTTAATTACTACAACTGACGTGGTCCTACTTGATCTTAACTGAGCTGGATTTATGTTATAAAGTCAAGTGAAAATGCATATTTCCTACCATTGATTAAAAATAATTCTTCTTCTTTTGTCTGACTAGTAAATCTCGTTATCACAAAGGCATTCTTACACTTTTTGGTTATTATGCTCACAATGTTTTTCATGTTCACCTGTAAATTTAGAAGGGTAATTTTTCTATAGAGCAAGGTCTGTATCAGTTAAGGACCAAATCTCAGTCCTTAGCTGAAGCTTCCAGTCTCTCCTGCAATACAAAGTACTACAGAATTAAAGGACACAGTAAACCAGAGGAAGAGCAGACCTGTAGAAGAAGCAGGAGGGCAACTGGTTTTGGTGTTTGGTTGTTTAGGTTTTTTTAATTCTTTTTCCCCCAAGAGTTTCCCAGAGTACTAGGATGAAATTTTCAAGGGTTTCACCAGGGAGAGACTGAGCTTTTGAGGTTCCTGTTGCATCAGATGTTTTGGACATCTATCTTTCCTTCCCTGTGTCTCAGTTTTCCCTTCATAAATCACGGAGAATAATAATTCAGCAGTCTCTCCCAAAGAGGATTTACATTCTTGGGTTGACAGGGATTGTTCTTGGTGTTTGTTTATAATGGATACAGCAAAATGGGCTGGATTTCATCTGTGAGATGATGTTTGACTGTAAGCAAACTGAGTAAGCGTGGTAAGGATCCTGGCCTCAAACGACCTTTTCAACCTCCTTTCAAAATATCTCAAAAATCAACTTTAACTTTTTACAGTAAAAATGTGAGTTGGATTCCTTTATTTTCCTTGTGCCTTACTCTCACTAAACCCCACTGGGATCAGCACTACTGGTAGGAGTCTCCACCTGGTTCTGTGTATGAAATATCTATTGAAAGGGAGGAGTCACATTTCTAGAAATACTTTTTGGGGAGGCGAGGGGGGGAAACCAACCAAGCAAACAAGACTTGTAACTCACATATCACAAAGTGCACGTTTCCCCCAATAATTTATTTGTTTCACCTAGCAATGGTTCATATACATTCAGTTTTGTTGAAGAGAATGACCAGCATGACTGTTCAAACACGTCGCGTGATAAACGGCCCTGGGAAATCAGCACGTGGACGAGTCAATGACATCGGAATAGCACGCTCAGAAAACGCGGTGCCCGTTTCAAGACACGTCTTCAAAAACCACTGGCAGCCAAACTTGTACAACATGCAGGCAAAATGCTGCAGCAGACAGAAGAGAGAAAACATTTTTGCAACCAAAGATTTGCAAAGCAAAAAAAAAGAGCCCAAATCGGCTCGCGTACGAGTCCCACGGTTGTAGAGTCAGTAAGTGGAACCGAGTAGTCGGCGACATTCAGCAAAGGTTTTGTATCACTGAACAATGATGATGTGATCATTAGCTGAGTGGAATTGCTTTTTAAGTGGAAACCTGCTGAAATGCTGTCTAGGTTTCCATTTTCTGGCTTCTGAAAGCGGTTTACAATATTTTTTCAGATCGCAGAAGAAATTCGGATCAATGCAGGAAGGGTTCATCATTCAGTCCGAGATAATGAGTATTGGAAAATCATTTTTGCTTTTCAGTATTGACACTTGGACATTTTTGCCTCTGAGAAAGATCTTCGTGTTATTGTGATGCTAAAGGAGAGGCTATTTCTCAGCCTGGGTTTGAGCTCAGTGTAACAGCCAGGAATCTGCATTAACTACATCCTTCAGTGTGTGGTGGAACTAAAAGACGTGTTATTTTTTACGTGATAGTTGCTTGCAATACATAGCTCTCCTCTTTAGCAATTCATTTCCCCTTAGCTCACACTTGCTATTTTTCTCCTTCTCTGTCAGTATGAGAAATATGCAGCATGCTCTGCATCAAAGGCAGAACATTTTACCCAAATCCCAATACAAATGCTTAATCTCCTCCTGGGGAATAAGTGATTCAATTACATTTATCAAGCTGGATGGAAGATCTTTATTTTAGTGCGCCACAAGCTATCTCTAGTGCCTTGGATTTTCATAATACTGTCATATATTAAACAGTCTGCTTGGGAATACCTTCAAAAAGTAGTTGATTATGCTTATGGATTAACTCCCTTTTACAGATGGGGAAGGTTTTATTTGCTTATGCTCACTGATAGGAAAGAATGAGATTAGTTTGGCCAGTCTAACCTTCTCTCTGCGAGTGTCATTATAATTTGGCAAGAAACAAAATAAATATTGGATAGATTCATTCATAGAAAGTGCTAGTTGACTCTTGGGCTTCTTGGGAAATGACTTAGAGGCTGATATGCTTGTGAGACTTGAAGGGTCCGGGCAGAGGGTGACTGGAAGCAGGCAGGAGGAATGCAGTAAGCAGAGAGCAGATGTGCAAAGCTGCCTCGTTACAACCATTCTCTCATGAGCTGTTAGAGACCTTTTCCTTCTGGCAAACGAGGGCACTGCGCAGTGCAGGTCCCAACTCTGCCTTGAGCTTAGTGCAACATCTGAAGACTGGCTTTTCTCTTTGGCTCTGTTGTCAGGAGTGATCGTCCAGAAATATTTGGTGTCAACAGCTTGTCCTGTTGAGTCAGCTTTCAGCATTGTCTTATCCAAACAACATCAAGACAGGAACAAGGATAAAGGTATCTTTGGGTAGGCTATAGAGTTAATTGCCAAGCCTGGATTCAGCACGAGAGGGCTGAAATCTTCCTTGAGCGAATCGCTGAGTCAATCTGTGCCTCAGTAGCTTTATCTTAAAAGGGAGTCCCTAACAAAACCCCATTCAAACATGAGCATTAGTTAACACGAGGCCCACAGGCATCCCTACAACTAAGCAACCTCCACTTCAGTAAAGCAATAAGATCTTTTATAACTGACTTCAACAGGTATACGATGCTCCAGCCTGTAACTGTTACCTTACAGAAAATTGAAAAAGGCAGGCAGGGAAATCTTGCAAGGAAGACTGAAGAAGCTTTGTGAAATGCATTTGTTGGCTCTGATGAGTAGAAAAGCAAGAAATATTCCTAGCTTAATCTTTCCTCCTTCAATGCCATGGATTTTAAAGACATTAAAGCCTGGCAAAGGAAAATATTCTTTTACACAATACGTAATTTATCCTTGGATTTGACAGAGCAAAATTGAAAACAAAACAAAAAGACATTTATTTGGATAGTGGGCAGATCTTAAGTATTTGGGATTTGAATAATCTTACAGAGCACGTGAAGCTTCAGAAACATGAGACTGAATCTGAATGAGCATTAACTGTGGAAACTGGAATACTGACCTTTCCCTGCCCTGTGAGGAAGAGAGATTGGAGATCTGCTTAGCCTCAACCTAGATAAATTGTCATCTGTGCGATGCTCCAGCTCTCAGCTCTTTGCAGCAGAGACTATCTGCTCCACTCGAGATGGAAACCTCAGCTGTCACTCAACAGAAACCATTGACTAGAGAGGAGGGTGGGATTTCATATGCTTCCCTCAGAATTCCAGCATGTATCAATTGACAGGTCAGTGTAGTCCAGTGGATGTGGCTTTGAAGGGAAAATCGTGGCACTCTGTCATGTTCTTCCTTCCCATCTGACCACCTTCTGCTCTCTGGTCTCTATTTCACACGCCAGTGTCCTGATCCTAGAAAGATTTTTACATGTGATGATAGATGGCAACCCACTGGGAAATCTCTTGTTCTGCTACTGCTTTTTAGATAGACAGATACATTCAGCCTCTGTGGCCGTAGCTCTTTTACCAGTGCCAAGTTCACTTTAAATAACAGAAAAACATGGGCTGCTTCCATCTGCACTCCTTTATTTTAGTTTTTTTTTCTTCCTAGAGCTCCTTATATGGTTTTTGAGACTTGTCAGTCCAAAAGTCCATCAAGATGACAAGTGCCTATGACCTTGCTTGCAACAAGGGAACAGGGCAGTTTTCATGCAGAAATTCTCTGCATCAGCCAAACAAATTATGTGTTTGTTTTTGCTGGCAAATCTGACAGCAGCAGAGGTGTGGCTGGGACCAGGCTCGCCTGATGCTGAGGTCTGAATGCTTTTCAGAGCCACTGGCCATGGAGAGGTCCTTTAGCATCTCTTTGATGACAGAAAAAGAGGATGAAGATGACACCAAGACTTCATTATTCTAACCTCTGTCCCTCAGGAGGAGTGCTGTGCCACAAAGATGACTGACCACCCATGTCTGTCTATCCAGACACTGCTGACAGCACGGTGACTTTTTTATCCTCATTTTACAAATTCAGATTATGTAGCCTCTTCTGAATTGCTCTGGAATTCAATGACTAATCCATATGTAGCTCCACGACCCCTCACCTGACACCAGGAAACCTCAACAAATCTAAAATTACTGGAGAGACCTTGTCTAGATCTGGCTCCAAAGGAGAGGTGGCACAAATGGCCTTACTGGTTCAAGCTGTAACTATACAGATGAGGTTGGGCAGCAAGCGTGTGCAGTGAAGATCTTGCTTTTTGTGCTCAAGTTAATGGGTGTTTTTCAAAATGTTTCAAAGTTCAGGTTTTGTTCAAATAAACATCCCATGTATTTGAACCCCATGAGACTGAAAACCTCAGCCACAAGTCTCATGTGACTTTCTTATGAGATTCCCAGCTTTTCTGCTTCGGGTCTTGGCTTGAAGTACCATGAGAATATTTGTTCATAATATTTCAACACTTCTAGTTTCAAATTCTAGACTTCATTGAAGTTTTTTTTTCAAAAACTTAAGAAAAGCTTTAATGGGTAGGGTGGGTTTCTTATTTAAAATAAAAAAGGGGTAATGCTATAAATCTGCCTGTGCTCTGGAAATAAATAAGGGTTTGGGTCCAGGGATTTGATATGAATTCTTCTCTAATTTTAACCTGTTTGGGACATTCTGTACCTTTCTTATCCAGCATTCACAGGGGAGAACAAGAAACTGTTTGCTTCAGCTAATCAGCCAACCCAGATATTTCATTTTCCAAGGATAGGAAGAGGTAGCCAGTGCCACCCCACCAAATGCACTACAACCTTAGTGGACTCAATGGGAAAATTAGCTGGCTTGTTCTGCCTCTCTGAATTGTCTACACAAAACCAGGCTTAAGTCCATCTACTCTCTTTCCCTTTGAGCTCAACATTTATTTACAGTGGCAGTGCTTGATTAGCATCCTGGCTGTGTATAGATGTGAGGTGCATCTTCACTCTGTGCTTTTGCTGCTTCCAGGACAAGTGTGCAATAACAGCATCACAAGAACTCCAAGGATCAGATTTTACTTTTGCAAATTGTTTGATAATGTTCTAGCTGCAAGGATGTGTTTGCAGGAGGAAAGAAATCTCATTCATGCATGAATAAAAGACACAGGAGACTGAACTTCTCTTGACATTGGCGGCTTAATACCAAAGGAGAGATGAATAAGCAATGATTCCTCATCAATAACATGTTGGGGTCCTTTCAAGGCCCTCCTGTGAATGCTGACTGTATCTTAAGCCTTTTCCCTTTCCAAGGCAGTAGATACTCAGCACAGGAGCCGACACTGAGACACGAGTAAAAGCTTATGTGTTGTTTCAAGAAGCTGCATTCTTACTTGGCAGGCTCAGGAGGAGTTATGTCAAGAGCTGCTTATTTCTAATATTGTACAGAGAATTCCTCCCACTATTTCTTCCAGATGCTGAACAGCCAATTTATTTATTTATTTGGATTAGCTATATTAAAATGTAACATGCTTCCAAATGCTTGTCTCCTCAATTCCCAAAGGATGGCCCTTTCTCATGGGGATGCACGTCCTTAAGTCAGCTAACGTGCTCAACTCCCACTGCTCAGAATGAGGGTAAAGTTCCTGGCTCCAGGGTACCCAGGATCTCACAGGGAGCTTAGAAAGCTTGCTATTGAAGGAGTCAGAAAAGGATTGAAGCATAACATGGGGCAGGGACACAGCAAAATGTCTGCGGCTCTTCAGTGACCAGCAAACACCTGAGCAAGGAATTACTGAGTCTTTAAGCAGGTCCCTGCTGGATTCAGAAGAAAGCAAACAAACAAAGAAGTGGAAGTGACCTCTTTGAGTCTTATTTGGTGATGTCTTACCTAGTTTTGAATTTTATTAGACCTACATCAAAGTTGAGACCTTGCAAACAAACCTGGGCCGCATGAGAATTTTCATTTGGTTTTGTTTGGAGATTTTGGAGGTTGCTTGTACAGAAAAGAAAAGTTCTGGTTGATCTGTGAAGCTGGGTTGAGTGCAGCCACTTGGATGAAGTTTCCCCTGGCAATGGAGTTTACTGAAATCCACAGTCCAAAGGGAAATTTAGAGCAACTCTAAGCAGGGCAAGAGCCAGGAGTGTGATTTTGCTATGCCCTGTGAACTGAAGTGACTGACTTTCCAGACAGATTGAGGACGAGTCTTTGTGGGCATTACAGAAGACCAATTCCCTATCTGGTACAGCCCGTGAATGAGGATCAATGAGGCTGCCCAGCTGAAGATGCAAATCCAAAGAGCTGCCTGTTCTCTTCTACAGGGTATGCAGGACCTCACCAACCCGGGACCTGGACATGAACCAAAGAGGCAAGACATGGTAGGAAAACATTCTTGTCCGTGGTCCCTTAATGGAAAGTAAGCAGAGATCTGTAAACAGTGTCCCAAGACCTGAGCCTCTCAACCTCAGCTCTCCTGGCTGTTGAATTGAGGTTTAGCTTTTCAGGGGGTGGGGAATCACAAAATGGCTCTAAATGTGGAGCTATCTGAAAGAATCCTTGCTGAAATCAGCACGGGGTCTTTGCAGCTTGCTCTTTCTCCCCCATTGCACCCAAATGAGAGCAGTAGGAACTTTGAAACAGGGGAATAGCGTGAGAAACAAAGCCTTTAAATGCCAGGCAAATCCCTTGCAGAGGCCAGTCTCTCGGAAGACTGTAGGGTGCTCGCCATCCACCGAAGCCATTCTGCGTCTTTAAGGGGCTTTGTTCAGGCTACCAACACTCAAAGACATCACTCCTCCAAAGCCTTGGCCCTGTTTTACAGTATGCTATTCACTTCATCTGGATCCTTTCCGCTGTTGGAGTATCTACTCCTACTTCCCAATGAAAAAGAGCATCATCCCCTTAGCAGAGCCCCGACTTTGCCAGCCCATGCTGCTGGGCGCTTTGAGTCCCTTTAGACGTCCTCCCCGTTCTCGCTGAGGGAGATGGTGTGTATTTTAATGGTTGGCACCGTACAGTTTTCATGCACAAGGTTCCCTGAAGTACCTGCACAGCAGCATTCCTGGAGGAAACCTTTACTTTTCACTTTGGCAGCAGTACAGTCTCTAGAAACTGCATTTTTTGCAGGCATGCTTGGCACAGCGGAGAAGATCTTCCACTCACAGACCCCATCTGACTTGGAAATCTTATAGAAGGTTTCTCCCGAGCCGACAGGGATACGGACCACACCTTTGCTGCTCTCCATGCTTTGGCTCGTGGGGTGGTTGAGGTTGAAACTGGGAGATTGCTTCTTTGCTGCTTGTTTCCTTGGGAGGCATTGTGCTCTCAGGACGTTTTGGAAAGCTTTCTTAAACTCCTGACTTGAGCACGGATAGATGATGGGGTTGATGCAGCTGTTTAAATATCCAAGCCAAAATGTTATTTTAAAAAGTGTGTCCGGGGGTTTGATTGCAGGAAAGAAAGAACCTAAAATGGAAAATACACAGAGTGTTAAGGCAGAGGCAGTGAGAAATTGCAGGTAACCAAAGAAACTTAAACACTGGAAAAAATAAATAAGAATCTGTTTTGTCTTGGAAAAATTTATGACTCGAAGCCTAATTCCTGCGGGAATAAGTCTTTCGGAATAGATGGTCTCATACAATTACATGGATGTGCTATTGGAAATCAATTCAGGACACTTACTTTATTATTGTATTCCCTTTTACAGCCAAGAGAAAAGCGAGGGCACTGACGGAAGAAAATTGCTTCATCTGGGACTTCTAATTCAAGGTCAGTTAGTCAAATAAAAGTCACATCTAAGAGGTCACCCAAAGAGGTTTCAAGTGGCAAGATTATGCCACCACTTCAGAAGCCAGAGGAAGTGAAAAGTAGGATTACTGAATTGACTGAATTCCAGCTAAACATCCTCAAAATGCTAAACTATTGGGTACCCATTTTCCCTTGAAACCTTTGGAAAAATCTGACTTCTCCACATTTTTCTGTCTCATAGAACACATCTAAAATTCAGAGAAGTTAAAGGGAAGGTTCCTTCTTGCATCAGTGAAGGCTGGAGAGGCTCTCATGGGCAGGATATATAGGTATCTACTGACATAGTTTCAAGGTTACCTCCCAGAGACGATTCAAAGGGCAGGAACTTGGCTGGTTTCTTAGTAGGGAAGTTACTATGGGACTTTTTATTCTCTAGAAGGCAGGAGAGCACTAAAAAATTTTGTTGAAATCTTTTAACGAAGCTTATTCAGTATATCAATGTCAGAGCCAAAAACTGGGCATTTGTTAGTCCTCACTGGCTGGGCACAGCAGCAGTCAACTCCAACTGGTGTGAACTGAAAACTAAATGGCCTTACTAATATTGGGTTTTATAGAAAAAAAATTATAACATAGAATTTAATTGAGTTATCTACTGGTTTAAAATCTTGGGAACACTTTTCTAACATCAAAAACTGGGGGTTTAACTACAACTTGACCTCCTTGCTGCTTGCATAAGGAAGTTTTTAACTTTAAATGGTTTGAATAGGATGCCAGTAAATGCTTGAGAGAGTCACTCCTGGAGAGATGTTGTTACAAACCTACCAATATGAATTTAGGATACCAAAGAGTCAACAAGTGCTGCTTACAGAGAATGGTTTAGAAAATTCCTGCCTTTCTTGAATGACACTGGAAAGTGGCCACTGCAACAAGATCCTGCAGTTCTCTTATTTGGTACTTCTCTTTGCTTAGAAATAAAAAGAATATTGTCCAAATGTGAATAAACCAGAAAGCCAAACTCGGTGTGATGCTGGGGTGCAAATAAGTGATAACAGCACTTCTAAGGCTGATTTTGCAGGATAAATCTAGAACCAGAAAAGGAAAAAAAGATATTTGCCATTTGTTGTCAAGGAGAAAGGCTGTTTCTTGCCTGCCCTTAAAAAAAGAGAATAAAAAAACCCACAAAAAACCAAAACAACAGTGTCAGTAATTGGTTCAGGCACAGGAAGAAAAATAACTTCCCAGAAAATATAATTGGCTTGTTTTGGGCTTTATAGTCAAGTTTATTATAAACAGAATTTTTAGCACTGACAAATGCTTGTCTTCCTGCTTCCCCCTGGAAAAAGCATAAGCATGTGGACGTTGAAAGACAGGCTGTGGAGGATTTATGCATCGATGTGTTTGTCATCCTTAGCAGTTTAACTACATCTGTAAGCAGTTCCTAAGCTTTACAGGGATCGATCTGCTCACTGGACCTCCCCTGACTGAGGAAAAGCTTAATAATGCAATCAGAGAGTGTTCTAATCTAATGCTGAGAGCTGCTGAACTTTGGTTTGAATCTTTTGCTACCCATCTTTGTCAAACAAAGCTACAGCGAGTGCAGCAAACGCTTTCAAGCGGCAAAAGCCCGGGAGGAATTTTCAGGGTGTTTTTTGCCTGTGTGAGAATGTATCAAAATATTTCCTGAACCAGAGACACAAACAGAGCAGTGTGATTAATGACTTGCTCGTTCTGCTCAATGCGGTCTCTGCTGTGAAATGGGAAGCGATGTCTTCTTACCGTGGCATCAGCTGCTACCCTCTGAGCGGAGCTGATGAGCCCAGAGGCCACGCTGCGGCCAGGGAAGACACGATAGATGTGTCAGGGTGAGATGCTCCCAGTTAGCCCTGAACTGGGAGAGGTGACCTAAGCTCAGGCCATCTGGTGTGTGGTGGAGCAGCAGAGAAGAGCACTGAGGCAGAACAGCCCAAGGCAGGGCAGAATGTGCCACAGGAGCTCACTTGTGTGGGAGCAGCTGAACCTCGAACTCCAACCCCAGTGACAGCCTGGGTGTCTTGCTGCATCCAGAATGCTTCTGCGATGCTCCAAGCTAGTTAGGCAGAGCAGCTCCACTATTCATTTCAACATCAACCAGCTTTTAAGACCAAAAATGTTGTGCTAAAGAAAGCAGACTGTTCTGCAGTTAAGCACAAGCAAGCAGGCACATCCACCACCTAGAATTTTTTCTCAGAGAATGAATGCCACTTTCCTTTAGTGAAAAAACAGCCAAACAGCGTTCTCAAAGAACTTTCTGGCTGAAGTCATTGGCAGATGAAAAATAACTAAAGGCTTCTAAATGCCCAAATCATCCTCAATTTTTTTTTCTTTATGCCCTCATTTAATTGCAGCAGGTCTACCACTTTCCCATTTTGTGTTAAGACAAAAAGGCGAAACAAATCTCGGGTTAGGGAATGAGCTGCGTGAGGCTGAGTGTAAAAACGGGTAAACAATAACAATTCCTGTTTGCTGCAACTCCTGGCTCACTCTAAATGGAATGCTAGTGCTTTGCCAAAGCCCGTTAAAAATAGCAAATAGCCAGTGTCAGAGTCTGTCTCTTGGTCTTTTTTTTTTGGGGGGGGGGTGGGGATCTGCATGCTAATTTATTAATGCAACTCCTTTTGGTTCATCAGTGTAGAGACCTCTTGCCTTGGTGAATAGAAAACAAAGCATCTTTAACCAGCATACAAACTTGTAGACCCCATCCCACGCCGTCTTTAGCACCTTCTTTCCCATGGTGGACACAACTTGGGCTTTTGGGAAGTAGCTTTGTTCTGCTCTGCATTTGCTTGTGCCAGTTGGTGATGTCACATAAATTTAGACCAGGCAGCATTATAACTGTGTGTTGGTCTGTGAATGGAGCAGTACAAATAGCAATAGGAGGAGAAATTGTCAGTAGCATCTTGAAAGGGTTGAGGCTGGAATTGAGAGTTAATGGACCTGCTACGTAACACGGCGAGAAGGAAAATCAAAGCAGAAATAATTTGGACCCTCTTCTTACTTATGCTGACAGCTTATTCAGCTTCCACAGCAATATAAATCAAGATCAGCACATTTAGGGTGAAAAAACCCCAAAAACTTCACCTCCTGCCTCTTCTCTGCCTAAATAGCAAAATCCTCTGTATGTTGCAGGACTGCTGTGAGGATCTGTTGACACGCCAGCATTTGCTCCGGGCTGCTGTTAGAAATGTGATGCCCTATCCAATGGGGTATATTGTATCTGCCAAGTCCTTGGGGAAACGTGTTCCTCCCCACACAATACTGTGTGCTTCTCTTCCAGGCTTTTAATATTCACTGATGTTGCTGTCATGATTCTTATCAGTGCTGGATGTATCTGGTAGCAAGTGGGGGAGTCATTTTCAACCAGCGCTGCGAAGCGTGGTGATAAAGTGTTTTGGTTTTGTGGCTGAAATGGGCAGTGGCTGGCAGCTGAAGACAGGGGAGTTCAAAGCAGAAATAAAACACAGGCTTTGTGATTTGTTTTTTTTTTAAACAAGGATTAACCATGAGATTAAACAACGAAGCAGAGTGGGGAATTCTCTCTTCTGTAAGGTATAACAGTGTTTCCCAAGTAGCAGCGAGGCAGTTACAGAGAAACCAGCTGGAACTGGGGGCAGCAGCTCAGGGTCCACAGCCATTCAATCCTTGACGGCTGTCAATTAATGTCAGCTGGGTTTGGACACTTTCCTATTAGCAGCCAGGACTGAGAAAACAGAATTTTTATAGCACCTCATTCTCCAGAGCAAGCTTTTCCAATTCTCTCACTCTAGGTGAGGTGTGATCATAGATCAATCCAGTGCTGCCAGCCAGGTACCTCTAATAGAGCTGGATAGTGAGCAGCAATCGAGAAGTGAAAAGTTTTCTCTTTCTTAAAACCCATTCTCTATCCTATTCAAAGGTCTTAATGTCTTCCCTGGTAGGGAATAAAATGGCAAATAGTGGCAAACCTGATTACAGTTTAGAGGCTTCATCTTCCTTTGTCTCCCTGCAGTCTGTGCTGGAAGGACAGTAAAGAAAACTTCAACCCATCTTCAAATGCCTTTGAATTGTAAATTGACTAAATGATGCTTGAATTCCTGCTTTGTTTTCAAAAGGTTGAAGGTTCTCAAGTGTCAGTAGCACAATTCAATCCCTTGTTATATGAAAATTAAATAAAATAAAATGTACTATTAGCCTCCTGAGATCCTTTGCCATTAAGTTTTTCATCACTCGTCCCTGAAAATGTCAGGATTGCATTCCCTTCACTCATCATTTATTTTTCTGTTTGTCAAGTCAAAGTTTCTTCAGATTTGAGAGATAAGTTTTCCTTGTGCCTCCTGGTGAGTAAGTGCCAATTCAGTCACAAAGATGTAATTTGACTTTGTCATTTGTCAGAAGTTACAGAGCTGCTTGATTATAGGGTGTTTAAAAACCAGTGCTGATGTCGTGCGTTGTTTCACTGATGGGCAGCAAAGAGGGATTTGGAAGCTGCCAGACTACAGAAAATTGCATTATTTTTTTACTGTCTATCCACTCCGTCAGCACCATGGGAATAAGATCCCATACATTTTTATGACCCATGGACTCATAGTGGTGTTAAAATCCTTCTCCACTACTCAACCTTGCAGCTCTGATGAGGTTCTCTACTTTTTTCCCTGCTTTTTATGTTGTATGGCACAAATCTGGTGGCTGAGTCGTGTCCCAAGAAAAGGCAGGCAGGGGTGTACGGCTCCCCTGGCACGTGGGTGAGATCGGGGCTGTACCCAGAGGTGACGAGAGACCAGCGACAACCTGCAAAGCAGTCGTGCCCCTGTATTCATTCAGAGCTTGCCATCAGTAGCTGCCCCCTGCACCTAGGAGTCAGCAGCTGCAGAATCCCCTCAGGAGATGACAGCAGTGCCTGAGCACCCTGTGAGCAGAGAGCCAACTGGTATTAATGTTCTTTTATCAGGGCTTGAAAGTGTCCAAGGAAATGAGAAGTACCTGTTTAAATCTCGCTCAGACAAAACTCCCAGCATCTCTTGCCTCTGACGAATAAGAAATATGCCTCTGTACCCACAGAGCACTGGAAACAGGGCTGGAGGTCTGGTTTACAAAGCTGAAACCTCAGGTCCTGGGATCAGCCTTAAAGAGGTCAAGCTAGAAGGCAGCAGATGCTCCAGAGCAACTGCCAAAAGACCCAGAGGGTGAGGACAGAGGAGCTCTGTGCCAGGGGCACCCTGGAACTCTTGTGAGGCAGCCTGCTCTGCAAACATTGACAAACGCGTCACATCTTGTGTTCCCAACCTCAGCTGAACTTTATTCCCTAAGACTGGCATTCTGTGCTGCATCTCAGCAAAAACCACAAGCCACCACCTGGAAAGTATATTTATATATAATATACATGTGTGGATTGCAGCAGACATGCAACAGCTGCACCCTGAACCTCTACACTCTCCCTGCACCTCTCACCCTGCTGCTTCCCATCTGTGGGAATGAAAAAATGGAATCAAAGAACTCTTGACCAGTAGGAAACACTTCTGGGGTTTCTACAATCAACGTAAGAAGTGCAGAACAGCAGATCGTGGAGGTGAGGAAGGGTGAGAGGCTGCATCTGGCAAGTCCTGCAGGTTTACAGCTGTGCCTGCCCCAGGGCCTGGAATATCGTGGCTGATTCAGGGGGAAAATGAGAAAGACTTTGTGCCTAGATATCCCTGCCCCTTAATAAACAGATGTGAAGAGAAACAAACTCTCGCTTCCCCTTCTACAAAGGTCTGAATTCAGATCTCTGGGGCAGCAGGAGGGTGCAGGTGTTTGGATGCAGGTGAGAGGTGGAAAGGATGAGGAACAGGAATGGGCCAGTCGGGGAGAGGTGCTCTGATTATTTGGATTTTTTTCCAGACCTGATTTATGGCCTGTTCCATATTGTACCCACTTAGGAGGGATGATATTTCTGGCAAAGAGCAAACAGCAACTATTTCCATATTCACTGTGGGCAGTTGCAGATTTAGAAAGCTGATAAAAAACCATGGGAAGGTAAACTGAGGTTTTGTTACCCATGTAAACCCAAATAATGACACTGCTTTACAAATCAATTTCATTCTCGTTGAAATTCCAGCTCCCATGCTGTGGCTGCAGTGGAATGATTCTGAGTCTCCTTGCTCACATTTTTAAGATATTTGAGATTTGTCCCGAAGCTGTCGCTCTCCGAGTCATGCACTTAAGACAAAATCTTGGCTTTCCTTTTTAAAGGGGAAAAAAAACCCCAAAAAACAACCCCCAAACCCTCCCAAAGCACGTGGTTCAGAGAATAGTTTGAAAAGATGAGTCTGTCTCATGAGTTTGTCACTGTGAGGTTTTCAGTTGTGGTTTTTGGAATCCTTGGGGTTAAAAATACAGGAATTATCTTCTACAGCATAAGCTGAGTTTCTCTCCCTTGTGTACCTGAATTGAAGACAAATCCTGACATTTGCTGGGTGGGGTGGGAGAATCACTCAGCTCCTTTTAATTACTCCCAACTCTGAAATTGCAGCATGACGCTTGCAGAGCGAGTGAAAAATTACATTCGTGGTTCATTTACTCCAGGGGCTTCAAAGTGGTGACTACGCAAAGCAGGAAGGTTTTGAAGACAAGGACAAATCTCTGACAGGTAGCGCACGCGCGAGAGCCATCGGAGTGACTCATGAAACAGCACAACTGACTCCTCTTTCTCTCTCTTGTTTTGGGCGTAAATAACTATTAATATCCCCAATTCCTTCCGCTGCTCTGCTGGGCTATGAGTCAGTGGGACACAACGTTTCAGGGCTGGGTAACGGTGGAGAAATGTTGGCCACAGGGATGTTGGTGGGATCGTTGCCTTTGGCTTCAGTGTAGCTGAGTTATCAACCTGGCCCAACACAGCCTTTCTAGTCTCTGTTTATGAAAAACACCTCTTGTGATTAGCAAAAAACCCACCCTGATTTGCCAAGGAACTATCTTGGCCGTGTATCTTCAGTGCTTATTTTCTCCCCATTCAGCAGTTCAACCCACACACCTTGTGCTCCAGGACTCAAGGAGTGTGAAGACCCTTCTTCTCCCTGGCCTGTGCTCCAGAGAATGAGCTGGAGCTTTCTTCTGGATTTGGGTTTTTTTTTCCTCCCCTTTATTCCTTCTTTTCTTTTTGTCACCGCAGGAACACACTGAAATACTCCTGAGGAGAATCTACTCTGAATATTTCCTCCATGGCTGGAGTTCAGCATTTTGTGATATGAAAACTATGTTGAGGGTTAGGTTGTCACAGCTTTTATTAATTTAATTTTATTACATTATCATCAGCTGGTGCAATTGCTTTCTCTTCCTTATTTTCCTCATCAGCAAACTTATTTACTCTCCCATCATGGAAACACTTTCTCTTTGTCCTGCCTCCAGAGGAGAAGACAGTACTACCCAGTGCTTCCATATCACCAGTCAAAAGTGTCCTGGTTCTGTGGGAAACTGGGGACTTTCTGTTCAGCACCTCCAGTTAACTTGTTACTGAGGGATCCCAGCCCCCAAATGACCCTTGAAAACATATTTAAATTGTTCTCAGTTGGAGCCAGTATGTTTCTCAGAAATGGTTTTCCCAGATTTTGCCCATTCAAACACCTCTGTCCTCAGGAGTTGGGAGGGAACAGAGCAAATTGCAGGCTATAAACTGCCAGGCAGTAGCAGGTATTTGAACCCCTGCTGTGACAAGATAGATGTGAAGCAGAGAGGCTCTGGTTTTACTTCCCTGACCCGACCCTGCTGTATTCTGGTTCACGATGACAAAAGAACACGGTCTGAAGCCCAATTACTTGGACAGCAAGTGGGCAGGATGCAGGATGGCTTTGCCAGAAACCGGGGGAGTTGATCTGAACCTGTTCTGGTAGGAGCACAGTGGATTGATACTCAGATGGTCTCAAAGAGGCCATAGAGCTATACTTGATGTTTTTCACTGGTACCAAAAACCAGATGGGTCCTCGAAGCACAGCCTGTGGGAAACACTCTACCCTAGAGGCAAAAGGGAAGCTTTGGGCTGTCCCGGCTTTGCCACACAGAGGAGGACAGGTCAACCATGCCTCAGCAGCATGATTAAGGTAAATTATTTCCTATATCTCATAACATACAAACAACTGCAGCTTTTCCGTTGTGCCTGGCCACCTTGAACTTCCAAAAGCAAGTTTCCCATTTCCAGCTGGGTGGCCTGGGGGTGAACTCCCACCTCTGGAGCCCAAACAAGGTGCCATAGTTAAATCAAACCCCTTATTAAAACCTACAAGTGACGATCTACACAACAAACACAAACCTCCCAGGAAACCACAGGGATAAATCCACCAACCACCAGACGTACGTGCGCGTTCCTACTCCACACCAGCTGACCTCCTGAGGTACTGGATCAATGGTAGAGATAGAAAAATAGCCTTTATGTTTCTGCTTTACCTCTAGTGAAAGCAGAGAGCCATCCCTTTGACTCCATTTAACAAAACAACCACAAAGTAGTAATTAGAAACCAGCTGCAGACAGGCACGTAGGCAGGATTAGAGGATTCCTCTGACACTCTTTGTGTCAGCTCACAAGACTAATTTACTACTCTACTACAAATATAAATACCCTCCAGCGTATCCTCTTTCCTGCTCTCTTCATCGTGAGAATGATTGACAAATGTTAAAAGCCTTCCTCTCCCTTGCTCAGTGTAAGTAGTCTCGATTGTTTTTTCCCCTGTGACAGCCTGGCTCAGACATTCTCTTTTTTCTTCTTTCTGCTTCTGAACACAGCCTCTACAGCCAGAGAGATTTAAGCCAGCTTGCCACAGAGAGTGGACAACAAACAGAGCTCTGTGAGTTTGTTTGCCTTTGAAGCTCTGTGAAGATGAACCACCAATCTCAGCTTAGGACCATTTTTGTGATAGCCCAGCCCTTGTTCTTTTTTCAATCAGTTCTGTGCATGTTTCACCTCAAAACAACCTCTGAGCATTGCCATCTATGTTGTTGAAAATAAACCAGCTGAAAAATTCCCAGAGCAACCCCTAAGTGTCTTCCAGCTGCAATAAAAGTTCTGCTCTGTCAGTTACCACCCCTTTCCAAGGGGATGTGAAGGATGAGGTTCCACCCCTGTGGGCAGGCCCTCAATTTCTGGACTCTTCTAGCTTTATTTTTTCAGTATCCCTTTCTAGCAATTGCAAGAGGAAACCAAAAAAAACCGAAATGGAAGAAAGGTGCCATGTGTTGCAGGTTGTAACTGCAAAGTGCCAGGGCCCAACAAGCCCTAACTGTCTAGATGAGCCTCATCTGTGGCCTCCATCCACACACCCTTTGCTCATGGGCTTAGGAGCTGCGTATAAGGTCAGGCTCCTCTTCCCCACCCTCTCCAAGGGATGTGGATAAACTCAGGCTTGGTCTTTCCTGGTTTTGTTTTGTGTTTGGTGATTACTGGACCAACAGCTGAGCCCGTCATAGATGTCCCCTCTGCCTGCTTCAGCTCAGGTAGGGTCAGTGCATGTTTTGGGGAGGGAATGGTTCCTGCCTGTGCTGTCGTCACCCTCTGGTCTTAGGTCGTTCTCTCTCCTGGAGCAGCTCTGCTGCTGCTTCTTCCCATTCCAAGTCCCTCCAGGAGCCTGTTCTCAGGTTTTTAGTTCAGCTCTGTTTGCTGGTCCCTAAGAGAATATGGTTGCTGCAATTTGAAAAGCAATATTGCTTACTTTAGAGCTTTTTTTCTTTCTTTTTTTTTCCCCAAGATCTTAAAGATCTTTGGCAACATGTCAAAGAAGATATTAAAGAACTTTTGGAAGGGGAGCAGGTTTTTATTTTATAGCTCCCCTGGAGGAAAAAAAAAAAAAAAGAAAAGCAAACTTGGTGATTAGAAGGTTTAACTAATGTAGAAAACAAAAATGTGGCTCTATCACCTGCTAGTCCTCCTGGCTAGGTCACAGATCTTCATTCCTTCAGCAGAGCAGCTCCCACAGAGGAGCTCATGGGGTGTAACCCCCTGCTCATGACACCTGGCTTGTGCTCCTCCTGGATATGGGAATGGAGAGCTTTATGCAGTGATGTTTTGAGAAAGGAGCCAAGCACAGGGTAACCAAAATGTGAAGGTCAGCACTAAAAAGCTTTTAAAGCTCTTCTTGCTATATAAATTAACACGAGGGGATGTTAAATGGGGAAGCTGAAGTGACTCAGAAGTGGAAGCTGTTTGCAATATGCTGATTAAGCATTGCAGAGGAGAAACTTCTGCATGGAGTGGTAAGGACCTGCCTGTTGTCAGATGTGGTTTGTGTAGGATGGTTTAAGAACCACTGTCTCATGGGCAACGTTCACTGAGGGTAGCCTGATGGATGGGACCTTTTATAAATCTTTTCCATGGCCACAAAGCTACTTCACAGAGCTGGTGGGCTGCTCCCCAAAGTTCTCGGTGTCCAGCTGGCTGTGTTGTGAACTCCACTGCAGCAATGGAGTGTTCTGGGCATCTGAGAAGTCTGACCTCTCCTGCGAAGCTGCTGTGTGATCCTGTGTGATCACCTCCCTGTGCTCACCTTACCTGCTTGCAGACAAGGTCTGGGAGCAGTTACTGCCTTTTGGGACGTGTTTTGTGCGGTGTGGGTGTAGAGTGCCAGACATGACTGGCTCTGGGTGGGACAGCCTGCCTCAAGATGTGTCTCCTTGATGGTTTGGAAGATGTGTTTTCCTTGGTGCAGCTTGTCCAATAGCGTTTTGGTCTTCAAATGAAAGTAGCAAATAGCTTTTGAAAGGCTTATTACATGCTTTAAAAATAACACCATAACCCCCCAAAGATAGGGAACCAACCTCGGGAAAGTTTCCTTATACAGAATCAAAGAAAGAGGCAAAGCCACTCTTGAGGCCAGAAAGTTTCTTAAATCCAAAGCACATTAATTAACAACAGCACTGTGTGGGCAACCACATTTGCAGATGAAAAGAAGTGTGTTTAATTCGTTCTCGCAAACCCTTTTTGGGTATGTTTCAGGCATCTTGGCAACAGGCATTCCAACGTGCTGACATCCTGGACAGCACGAGCCAGGCCTCTCAGGGCTCCTCCTTAGGACACATCTCTTATTCCAGCAGTTCCCAGTACTGACCAACAGAAAAATTCCTGAATTTTTTGATATTTTTGTTGGTTTTCTACATGGCAACATTACCAAGAGGTGTTTTTGTGAAGCAAGCTGGTAATCTTGGTAAATCCAGTAGAGGTTAATTTGCAAAGAACAGCTTTTTATAAGGTATACCCCCCCCCAAAAAATAGAAAAATTAGAACTGAAATTTCTAATTTTTTTCATGTCTAGGTGAGGCTGGTTTTTCTTCACACATTGTTCTGCTATGAGCTAAAACTTGAACACAATCTGCTTTTCCTATAAGCACAAGCTCTTTGCAGAAGCAAAGCTACTGAAATGGAGCAAATCAGAGGTTTTCAGGGTCTGTGTTTCAAAAACCTAACATTTGGTACAGCCGTGGCAGGGCACACTTCAGTGTGAGGTGCCACGTAGAGCACACTCCGATATAGGTATGAAATCAGCATTCTGCTTTCAAATCCTGAAATTGCACCAAAGTTGACTGAGCAAGTTTTAATTAAAATTCTAATTACTGCTTTCTGTTTCAGTGATAGCAGCTCGGAACAAATCCCTGACTTTCCTCCCCTTTAGAATTGGAACTGGTGAATAAATATTCATATTCAGCATGCTGGTTGAAGCCAGTGTTTGGCCAGGGAGCTCAGTGGGTTTCCACAATAGAAGCAAGCCAGAGAAGTATAAAATTAGTTGGAAGGATCCTTATTGCTCTTTTTGAGAAGTATAAAATTAGTTTGAAGGATTTTCACTGCTCTTTTCTGACTGGTTATATAATTAAATATAATACATTGGTCTCATTTGGAGTATGGCACCTCATCATGTGAATTTCCTGATAGGAAGATCTTTTTTTTCCTTATAATGGGACTTATTAGCTGCTGAGCACCCCAGGAGATCTGGCCTAAGTCTGTGAACAGCTACTTTGACCCTGAGTGCATTTATATCTTGCCCTTTTACATATTTATACCACCTGAAGAACTGGCTGCAGACTTAGATATAAACACCCCCACTCCTGAAGATACTGTTCCTATAGCAGAGTCACTGGGAAACAACAATCCCAGTTCTGAAAGAGTATTTTCTGCGTGGAAAGGGGACCAAATCCTTCCTGTTATTTTTAGAATGCTATGCTTTCCTTTGAAGCAGAGGTGTTCTGTTTCATTCCAGACTTTTAATTTTTGACTCTCACCACTTTGCGCTGGTGGATGTTTTGGTTTTGACAGCTTTCCAATAGCAAATGATTCCCCCAGAGCTTTTCCGATCGGCGTTACCGTAACGCAGGCACAAACACTGCCCTCCCTCTGGGGAAGGTGCTGCAAAAGGCAAAGGGTTTTTCTTTTACTTACCAAGAGGCATGACTACAAAAAATGGAAGCCAGCACAGAACGAAGCATCCCACCACTATTCCCAGGGTCTTGGCAGCTTTCTTTTCCCTGGAGAACTTGAGGAGACGCACTGAGAAATGATGCTTGCTCTTGGGGTTGGATGCTGACCCGCTGGCTTCGGGGGCGTTTTTGCGATGGATCCGTAGGGTCACCTCTTCGGAGTGAGATCTCTCTGTCTTGAGACCAGAAGTCAGGCCTTTGTTTTCCCTTTTGGCCACTATGTACACTCGGCAATACATCACCAAGATAATAGTCAGGGGGAGGTAGAAGGAGCCTAGAGCAGAGAACAGCACGTAGCCGGGCTCCTCGGTGATTTGACAGATGGTCTCGTCTTCTGGTGCTGGCTCCTTCCAGCCAAAGAGAGGTCCGATGGAGATCACCAGAGACAATGCCCAAACGCACAGCAGTGCCAGGAGGCCTCTCTTCTCTGTCACTATGCTTGGGTATCTCAGCGGGTAGCTCACCCCGATGTACCTGTCTATCGAGATGATACAGAGGCTCATAATGGAAGCAGTGCAGCAAAGGACGTCAACAGCTGCCCAGATGTTGCAGAAGATTCTCCCAAAGGCCCAGTAGCCCAAAATTTCCATAGTAGCTGAGAAGGGCAGGACAGTGGAAGTCAAAAGGAGGTCAGCTACAGCCAGGTTAATTATATAATAGTGGGTAACACTCTGAAGATGTCTGTGGCAGGCTACTGAGAGGATAACCAGAATATTACCCAAAACTCCAAAAACTATCAGCCCCCCGAGAAGAACACCTAGTAAAATGGCCTTTGAAATGTTCACAGGCCCCACGGAGTGGGTGCAGTTGGAGCAGTCGGAGGAGTTTCCAGCGAGGAAAGCCATGGCGAGCGGCTGATAATGTTCATGTGAGGCTGTTGCACTACACTCCCTTTTCAGGTAGAAAGAGTGATGAGATCAGTCCTCAACATTTGCCTGCCTTTGCTGAGGGGAAGAGTTTTGAAGAAGGTCTTAGAAGTGCAGCACCAGGAAGAGTGAGAAGGGTCCAGAAACATACTAGAAAATTGACCTTTCTCCCTAAGTTTTTATGATTAATAGCCACCATTGCCAAGTCAAATTGAAGTCCTTTTCCATGTCTCTTGGGGTGTAGAAGTGAGGCTACACAAAACTGAGGCTATTTATCCTACTTTCCAGGATTAGGTGATGAGAAATATTGGAGGTTAAATATTGCAGGTGAAAATAATTTCTGTCTTTTGGGGAAGATTCAATATTTATGCAACATAAATATTCAAAAGGACCTCAAATTAATTTCTCCCAAGAGGAAAGCACTGATGCTTTTAGTTACCTTGAGTTAGTCCCGATTCTGCCTTAAAACTGGCTTAGAAACCTGACGAGGTGGAGGCTGCTGCTGTGTCTGCTCAGCAGTGTCATCTGAGATACCAGTCACTACTGGTCTTCAGGGTCTGAAGTGTCAATCGAAGCTGCTTCATGCTGTGGAGCCATTGTCACCCGAGCTCCCGGACTGCGAATTAAAGTCTGTTTACATCAGCTTCTGGCTTGCTCTGAAGGGGAGTGTGAACTTTGCCATGTCAACGATGCTCAGTGTTGTGCTCTTTGGAGATCATCACCCCCCTGAAGGAGACAAAGACACAAACAATATGATTCCCTAAAGCAACGTTCCCTGACTGCTATGGTTCCCATATAAGAATAGAGTGAGAGGCTATTTTAGGGAGCCTTCTTCAGCCTGGCTCCAGCCAATGGAACCAACCTTTTTCAGCCCAGTATTGTTTAACAACAACTAAGAGAGCGACGTGGATTTTGTTGCCTGGATTTTCTCATCCCGTTCTCAGCAGCAGTCCGCTCTCCTTTAGGGATGGCAATCCATCCTAATTATCAGTTCACCTGCAGAGACCAGTTCTAGGAAAGATAGCAACCTGCAGGACACAATTCAAGGCTAGAAACTGTGAAGAAGATTTAGAAGTCCAGAATTTAGTTTAAGATTTCTTTATTAAGTGACTCCTTTGCCCACCGAACTGGTCGTTAGTCCAGATGAACAGCCCTTTTTAGAAATCTATAGGGAAAAGCAATTCCTGCCAAGCAGAAGATGTTGCAAGGGACAAGTTTCCTACTGAGTGACACAACGTTTCAGAGAATCTGGAAGCCAAGCTCAGCTTTAGCTGACTAAATATGGAGAAAAGGTAGATCAGATGGGAAAGTGAGGATAAGCCTGGGAACTGAGAGACAGGGGGCACAAAGGGGAAAGTTTCGAGTGTGGGCTGAAAAGCCTTTCACAGCCCCTTGATGTGGGTATAGTTTTCCCACCCAAAATACTGACTGGAGAGGTGAAAAACCACCACGTAGACCACTCGTGTTAAATCCAAGATAAGGTAAGACTCCAAGTGTCCTAATATGAGATCTTTGAAATGAGCCCCTTGGATAATGCTTTGAGCAGATGCTGAGCAGCAACAACTGTCACATAGCTGAGTCTCAAACCCAAATTTTCCTGCAGGGAAAGGCGTTTAAAACTCTGAAGCCCTGAACTTCCCAGTTCACAAGCAGGGAGGATGGGGGAGGGGAGATGAAAAGGTATTGCACTGTGGGAATTTGCTTTTTGTGCGCTGAAATGAAATTGGATCTTTATATTTTCTTTCCTGCAAAAGGGAACAAGTTGAAGAATACTTCTGAGACAGAAAAAGACAGATTTTGCTAAGCATGTCAATAAAAAGTGACTGTAGCATCAACCATGATAATCATGGTCATTATAGGGTTGATGGTGGACTAGAAAATTAAGAAAGGATCAAACTTGATTTTTTTAAACATTTTTTTTAAGGACATGAAGCAAAACTTCCCAGTAAGTCAAGGAGATGCAGCAGAAAAGACTGAGAGATATTCATGCTCAAAACCAACCAGATAATACTCAACCTGTGGAGAGAGATGGTTTGGGGAAGAGCATACCCCAGGCTCTTGTGCCTGCCCCAACCCACACTCACCTCTTTAGTCTCTAGAAGGCAGCACAGCTCCTCTGAGCATCTGGAAAGGAGATTCACAGCACAACACAGCAGGCTCCTTCACGCAGGGATGGGACTGAAAGCCTGGAAATCCATTGCTTTTTCTCCTTTTATTTCCCCACTTCCCCCACGGCTCCCAGCTGGACTGATTCCCTGGATCCCAATGCTTGCGAAGGGCTTGACTCCAGCATCCCCCAAGGGATCCCTCCCCAGTTGCAGTGCTCAGCTCCACGCTGTCAAGGAGCAGCAGTAACTTTACTGCTCTGCTGATGTAGCAGGCAGTATCCTTGCCATTACCGTAATCCCCTGCCAGTCCCGTAGTGCTCAGAAAGAAAGAGCACTCCATCTGATGACAAGTGGTGGTATAAAGATCTTCTTTTCATTTTTTTCTACCCAAACCGCCAGTTCCTGCAATGATCAGGAAGTGGAAGCCAGCTAACGAGCTCTTGTTTATAGGCTAACAAGTAATTTTTTTTGTGGTATAAAAAGAGAATTGCCTGCCAGGCAACCTGAGCTTGAAGAATATGAGAGACAGCCACTCTGTGCAGTCTGTGTGCTGGGAGAAAGTACTGGGATAGGCAGCACAGCTAACTGGAGGTGGAGGTTTTGGTATGAAATGCCTTGAGTAGAGTGTGATGTTGAGGTGAGATCGATGGGGTTTGTAATTTTTTTTTCTTTCCTTCTCATGGTACTTTTGAAATAAATATTGTTAAAAGCATCCCAAGTCACTGATGAGAAATGGATAAAAATGATGTCCTGGAGTGAAAAGAGGGGAGCAGAACACAGACTGGGAGGAAAGCAGATGAACCATGTGCCTGTTCTTGCGGGACAGACTCTGCACCTCCTCTTCCTACTCAGCAGTATCTTGGAGAGGGAAAACTTTTTGCTGGATTCGTGTGTTTCCTGAACAGAGGCACATTTGAAAGTAAAGTTCAGATTCTCCTGGGAGAGCCCCGACCACAGAGCTGGGATTGTCAGTAACCCTGGTTCCAGCAACTGTTGACTGTCTACTTTCTTTTTAGGTAGCCACTGCTACTGGAGGACAGTTCCAGTTCTTCTATCATTTGCACTCTTTGGTCTAGAACAAAACACCCCACGAGAGGAAGTCACAAGGTGAAGGGTGGAGGGGAGAGAGATGAAAACTTGAGAATTCCAACTCATTTTGAGAACCTGTCAAGCTGCAAAACTTGACCCTATCAAGCTGCTCAGCTTCCACTTCTCCCCAGTTCTCCTGGCACCTATGCTGCTTGTTCTGTAGGTGTAACCCTTGCTTTAGAAGGCTGCTTGGAGGTCTTGAGCTAACAATGAGCCCCTGCACAGCCTGGAGTGTCAGGCTGTGCTGCTGTCCTCCCCTGAGTAACAACGGATGTTGGGAGAGAGTAAAGTCTAAATTAATAAAGGAAATCTTGAGTTACTAAAGACTGTGATTCAGCAGACCTATTTTAGATGCTTATCTTGGGATGAAGCAACCCTATCACTTGATCAATTGGAAAATTAGTCTAAGTGACTCAAGGGAGGGAAGAGAGATGAACCCCACCCAGGGTTTTGTCTCTACTGATACTCAGGACGTCTCCATACTGGTGGCTTGTTCCAAGCTCTTGAAGGCACAGTGGAAACAAATTTCTATTCCTAGCTTCAGTCATTAACACTGCACTCAAAGTATCATCTTGCTTATGAGTAATACCCTTGTTAGAGGACATCCTCTGGAGCAGAGGGAAGCAGAAGGAAGTGCCAGACAGTAATTATTTTTTTTTTTAGACACTGGAATGGACTGCCCAGGGAGGTGGTGGAGTCACCAGCCCTGGAGGTGTTTAAGGAAAGATTGGATGTGGGGCTTAGTGCCATGGTCTAGAGAGACCTTACTGTGGCCTTTCAGCACTTCAAGGGGCCTGGCAGAAAGGTGGGGACAGACTTCTTAGCAGGGCCTGTTGTGATAAGGCAAGGGGTGATGCTTTTAAACAAAAAGATGGAGATTTAGACTAGAGAGAAGGAAGATGTTTTTTACACTGAGGGTTGTGAGAGCCTGGACCAGGCTGCCCAGAGAGGTGGTGGCTGCCCCATCCCTGTCCCTATCCCAGGGGAGGTGGCCGGGGCTCTGAGCACCCTGCTCTAGTTGCAGATGGCCCTGCTCAGTGCAGGGGGGTTGGACTGGGTGACCTTGAAAGGTGCCTTCCCCCCAAAACCAGTCTATGATAGTCTAGGACTGTGCTGACTTGCTTCAGCCCCACCTCAGTTGCATTCAGCTCGAGAGAGCCAGCTAAAGCTGTTCTGAAATTCCCTGGTGCTCAGAGCCCAAACCATTTACACCACGGGCATGGTCTTCTCAGCACGAGCCGGTTTACGCAGCAGATACACTGAGAATGACATTATTTTCTCAGAAGTCTATTTCTTTCTGGAAAAAGCCCTAAAAGCACAACAAGCTTTGCTTTATTTCTATAAAGAATCTTCTCTCTCGAGTTTTGAGTTGGACCGAAACGCGTTAGCAAGCTGAAAACTATTCCAAATATTGTCTTTTTCCTTAGCAGTTAGGATATCCCCAGTGTTATCTAACAACAAGAGAAGGAAGTTAAATAAATTTTTGAGGCTAAAAGGCAGAGTCTGATCATGATTTCACACAAAACATCAATCCTGGAGCCCATGCTCCTTCTGTTTTGATGCACGGTTCTATTTTGGGCTGCTTTCTGTGATCACAAAAGAAACCAAAGAGTACCAAATAGGTTTTGATATGCACTTTAAATTCTGATGGATCTCAGTTTGGCAACTAAAGGACTTAATTGCTCTCGGATCTGTTTCTTTTGCTGCATTCAGTGTTGTCTTCTCTCCCTCCTTCCCCCTCTGCTCAACAGCTTGCAAGTGCAACGGCCACGCGTCCGTCTGCAACACAAACACAGGGAAATGCTTCTGCACCACCAAGGGAATAAAAGGAGATGAGTGTCAACTGTGAGTTCCTTTCACTTGGTTCTTTAAAATCAAAAGGCCATGGAACCCTGACATTTTTTTCCTGGTTGCATTTATGCTGTCTCTGCTCATCTCTTCCTGCTGCCAGTTCATGGAGGGTGCAGCCGGCCGTGCTTTCCTTGGGGTGGGAAGAACACGAGCAGCAGCATCTCCAAAAGATTTCCATTGTTAAGAACGTTTCAACTGGGAATGTCATGCAGGAGGGATGGGGTGAAAAAAGAATACCCTCACCCCAAGCTATACATCCCACTTGGCTTTATCTCCCAGTAGTTTCATTTTAATTGGTCAGTTTTTACTGACCAGCCACTCAGATGCTGCTCTGTGGGTACATAAATATATCTGAAATAAGATTTTGACATTCAAGCTTTTTACTGGGAGCTGTTTTCAGAGCACCAAATGTGCTGGAGGTTTCTCTGTAACGTAACAGAAATGCTTTTAGTGTAATGTTAGTGGAAATAATTTAATTCCCAAGTCATTTCATTGCCAGGTTTATTTTTAAAGCGTTGCTCATATGAGTAAATGTTTATAGGACCAGATCCTGGAATAGCCAGAAATGTAACTGGAACCTTTAGTTTTGACTCTAGCAACCCAGTTCCATGCATTGTGAAGAGCTAATAATAACTGCATCCACCAGTCCAAGTGGATGCACAGGTCAATATCCAGATTTTTATATTTCATTTTTACTGCATATTAGTTTAACTTGCAGGGATGGTGGAATTTCTTCAGCAGCCCCGTGTTGCTCAAATATGCATCTTTTAGTTTTTAATTCAGCACAGGTGGTGGTTTCTGGTTTTTTAGTAATTGGTAATAAATTGAATTGAAAGAAAAATCCATTTATTCCGAATTCTTTATTCTTTATAGGTGTGAAGTTGAAAACAGATATCAGGGAAATCCACTTAAAGGAACGTGTTACTGTGAGTACTCTGGGGATTTTGTTTGGAGAGATTAAATGTGTTTGAAGTTTAAAATGCATTATTTAAAACTAGTTTGAGTTTAAAATACAGGGGATTAAGCAAAGGACTAAAAGACACTTCGAAAAAACCTTCAGATTTCACAAAAGTATAAAGAGAGTGAAAGTGCTGGGTGTGATAAGGTCCGTGTGATGATTGCATCTTCCAGATCAAACTTTGGGGTGTTTTTCACATGAATTTAGAAGGAAATCTGGTCTTCTGGAGACTACTCTCAAATCTATACCTAATAATTCAACCAAAGCATGTCTTTAGAATTTTTCGAAGTGTAAACCCATATTTATTTTTTAAAATTCTATTTAAAATTCTATTTAAAATTCTATTTAAAATTCTATTTAAAATTCTATTCTGTGTTAGAACGGGTCTCAAAATTCCCACGTTCCCTCTGAAATGAGCAGTTGGATTCCTGTGCAGTTTGAGAAGATGCTTTGTCAAGATTCAGGTTACTTAATTGGAAACTCTCCAGCATTTATTTGCAAATATTAGCAATGAGCTAACCCTGGCAGGCGTGGATAAGATGGAATCTTTAAATTACCTAAAGATGCAAATCTCAAATGGTATTTGTCTGCAACAGAGAAATTATCAACTCGCTGTTATTTAGCAAATCTGAATTCTGCTTGCATAGCCAAACGAGGGCACTGATGGCTTCTCGTGATGGTCTCTTTGCAAGGATGATCTAATTCCTTGCTGCTGGTGGCAGAGGTGGTTCAAAAAGGGTGGGCAAAGAGGGGGAAAAAAGACAAGGACTTTACAAGTCTTACAGGGACAACCTCGTGCTATGCAGGTTAAGTCTCACTTGGTTTTCTTCCTTGAGTATTTCTCTCTCAGATCTTTGTAGGAGTTGTGGGTAGATTTCAGAAGGTCGTCCAGCTTGTGTCTATCCAACAAAGGGTCTTCAGGATGCAAGGAGAGAAAAAACACTTGGTGTATAGCTTCATATTTATTATGGTTTGGAATATCTCTGCACAGCTTTGGGAATATGTGGTTTAAGAAAAGGATACCGAGGCTGGCGGACGTATCTCCCAAACTAGCTGGGCACTGTCACTTAGCAGAGAGGTGATACCCCAGCCCTAGGTAGACATGAGCACAGGAGGCCAAAAGCTGGTTGTGACATGACCCAGAGCAGGATGGCAAACTGGGTGCATTAACAAGTAGCTGCTCCATAGAAATCCTCCCAGGGAAGTCCATGTACAGAAACTTAGAATGTGTAGAACTTTGTCCCCTTCCAAGCAGGGATTACACAACTATTTGATTTAAACTGGAGGGAAGGAGGACATTTTTGATGCTGAGGGTGGTGAGAGCCTGCCCCAGGCTGCCCAGAGAGGTGGTGGCTGCCCCATCCCTGTCCCCATCCCAGGGGAGGTGGCCGGGGCTCTGAGCACC